>VUQR01035880.1:27525-55939 GCA_015108515.1 Hemichromis elongatus
CATCCTCCAGTCAGTTAAAAAAAAAAAAAGTAAAACTCTCTCCAGGATGAGTTGATGTTGATGTTATACTGATGTTAATCTTAAATTGAATACAGTGCTTTCATACATAACAGGTGGGAAAGTAAATGACATCTTCTATGAATCGGTGCCTTTTAATTATCAAAAATGCAACAAGGGCATTTGTTCTTTGAACAGTACAAGAGGCATTTCACCAGAGCAATTATGAGGTGTCCTGTTTTCTGTTATTGTGGTTTATATTTCTACCCATAAGGGTTTCATGAGCCTCACAACACCAGCCCTCAATTTTCACTTCTCTCACTGTGCTCTGGTGAGGCCCTAGGAGGCATTTGCTTCACACAGATTTCAAGGTTGCTGCATAAAAGAAGCTTCACAAGACTTGTTGGATGAGAACAATACTCACTGGGCTGCAACTGGTTTAGGTTCAGAGTTTCAAAGTGAGAAAAACAAAAACATGGGAAGGACTAGCCTAATGTCTCCTGAATAATAAATATAAAGCCCTTAATGGACCTAGCTGCTGCAAGAGCGTGCTTACAATTTATGCCAGTGTTAACCCACAAGGCAAGCGCTCTGTTAGAGACAGAAAGCCCAGAGAAAGCTGCTGCTTAATAGTTAAAGGCAGGAATAACTGACTCTAGTAAATGCTGCTCATCAGGCAGACAGAAGGTGACCAGCTCAGTTTAAGCAGGTAAGTGTGACAGAGAGATACTTGAAGTCTTCCGTGTTGGGAGAAACTGAGGAGTCTGACTTTACCCATTATTCTCCACAGGTTTTTTATAGGAAACACAAGAGAACAAGATTACAATATACAAGGCAAAAAAATAGTTTGTATCTCCATTTATGCATACACATGCCTAAACACTGCTGTATCTATTCACCATTTTTCAAGCAAAATATGAAGAAAGGATGAGTGGCTCAAGACTTTTGTACAGTAGTGTCAATAGTGACATTTATTTTATCTTAGTTTAAGCTGTGATGCATCAACTCCAGCATGTTCTGAACAGTAAGAGTAAGTTCAGTTCTCACTTGCTGTTTGGTTTTAGGACTTGTATTGTTTTTGTTCAGGAGCAGCATCTGATTGGTTTGGATCTTATCTCACTAATAGAAATTCCATAATCTGTATCGGCTATCTCGTATTTGATTTTACCCCACTGTCTCGTTATATCTTGCAGGGCTTGGTTCAGAAGACCATTTTTAAAAGCTTTAATATGACCAACTATTAAATTAATTAACCTAACCCTAACAAAATTATTAACCCTAACCCTAACAAAATAAAACCAGTACCTGTACCAAAAAAAAGAACATGGGAAAAGACCTAGGGAAACTGAGTTAACGATAAAAAAACAACCAATAAAAACCCAGAAAATCATAAATTTCACGCCCGAGCCTCATCTCTTGTGGCCCAGTACCAAATGACTCACGGATCGGTACCGGTCCCTGGGCCAGGGGTTGGGGACCACTGGTCTAGAGCTTCTCTCTCATTCGGTTCATATGCAATGTAGCGTTGTTGTTTTCCCCCACTTAGTGCCATTTCTTTAAAATTAGCTGTGTAGTTTTTGCTTTTTTCACTTGGTAATTTGAGACAAATAGAGATTTGTTATTTCAATAAATTCATGATTCATAGGACGATGCCTCTGACTGCAAAAACAAGTATTCTCTGTAGAAGCATTGCGAGAAAGTATGACTTCTAAAATAAGAGTGTTTATTCTCTCTTAAGAGAGAATAAGCACCAAAACAACGAAAGCTCCAGAAATTAGCTTTAAATAAAAAAAATAAAACCTAAATGAGGACTATCAGAGAGGTTTGGAGTAACAGTGCAGCTACAAGCATAGATTTCTTGCAGAAGCATATATACATAGTAACATTTATGAGACCAAGAAACACAAAGACAGTCATACCGGGGAGACTAGTGCCACTACTAGACATGAACCAAAACAACGAACCAAAAGAACTAAAACTTATCACTAGAAACGAAATAAACAGAAATCAAACAGAGATCAGACGCTAGAATATAAGACAACATTACAAGGAATCAAAATCACTATCTAATAAAGAAATGGAAACAGGAATCTTCAACTCTTCAAACAGTAGAACAAACTCAAACCTAAATAACAAATGGAACAAATCCAGCGACCATGACATTAACAGATCAGCTAAATTTAAATAAGGTAAGACCTGGTCTCAGATCTTATTTTGGACATTTTGGTGTACTGAGCAAATACTTTCCAATTCTTTCCTTGGTGGTGAACCAGTAAAGCCAGGCCTATATGGTGAGATGTTTAATGGCTCACCCGTGAGCTGATTCTTTCTCAAGAAATATGTGCTGTAACCCTCAAGCAGTTGCAGAAAGATGTGAAAAATATTAAACAATATTTTAATAATAGAAAACAATTTGAAACATGTAGAGGCAGAGGGGTCTGAACTTCCCTGCAGGCCTGGGAAATACTTTTGCTGGAAATCATGCACAGCAGGAATGTTTGGCAGAGTACAAAAACCCCCATAAAAGCCTTTCAAGGAAAGAGGAAAAAACTTGCTGTGTTATCCAAGCCTCACATTCTTCTGTCACAGATGGTTCTGCTTAGTGAACACCTCACACTGAAAAGGGATTGGATGAAATTTTAACAGGCCCCATATTTAAAAAAAGAAGTGGCTCGTTTGAGGATGCAAACGTCAGCTGCTTCTTTTCTTTGTGATTTGAGGCTGTTGTGGCCTGTTGCACATGGAAATATTTTTCTTCTCGATTTGCTCCAGTGGACAACACGAGCACTTTTCTTTTATTTGTTTCAAACTGGGAAGACAGCAGACACTTGTTTGTGCATGGTAGTTTAAAGCTGTTTCGAAGCAGAGCTTATCAGAGATGCATTGGTATTTGGGTCCACCTCACCACAGCAGTTTCCCACTATATCTCGTCTTTTCTTGGGTAGAAGAATGTGAATTTAAATAAGTTAGCGTCACGCTTCCCAAAAACATTCAAACTAAACACCATGCATGCAAAAATGAATATGGTTTATTCTGGGGCAAGTTTTATCTTGTTATCCTCCTGGATCTTCATTCCAAACATCATCAGTCTAACTTGGAATGATACACTCTGTCTGTCTGCATGATGGCTGTTATTTCCCCTCCCTTCAAATTCTTAAAATGGAAAAGAGATGAAGAAATTGCTGATATTTATAATCAGTCGAGACTGCGGTCTTCCCTCAGTCCAATTTGTTATGTCAGGCTTTCCAAGCACGACAAACTATCACATGTCAAAGTTTTTTTTTAACCACCTGTATGTTTAAATCACTGGATTCATCGCTATCATAACACTTTGACCAAACCACACATTCATCTAAGGCCAGAACAAACAAACATTCTCTGGGTCATAGAGTACGTTGAACCTCCCAAATTCATCTGGCATTACTGACCAGGCAAACCAAATTTTTGAATTATAGATATCACATAAATCGGCCCAAAATACTCAGTTTAAACACACCCTCATGCTAAAGGCTCTGACTGCACAAGAATGCAACTGTCAAGCGTGCATGTAAAGAGCCTACATGGACTGTATTAATTTTGCTAAACTTTTAAAATCTTTCTCAGAGGGATTTAGGTCTCAGTCATACAGGCCTAGAGACCACCTGGAGGCCAACGGTCACGAGGGAAAAATGAGATTTCCCCGACTGGTGGCAAATGATTGCTAGTAGTTGCTGTGAAATGTATTGCTAAGCTTGAGTCATGCAGGCCTACAGACCTGCTTTGATTGCTAGCAGGTTGTTGCAGTCATCCACAGTTTGTATGGGAGCCATAAATTTGATAACAGGTTACGAAACTGTGAAGAGTTATTTTACTTTGAAAGGATACAATATCTTTTTCATTTTGTGTAACACTTTTTAAAAATTTAGCTACATCTAATTGGTCAGTTTGCCATTATGTGCAGACAATTTGTCATCCTTTATGTAAATTACAGGTAACTAGGCAATCTGGTAGTTACTAAAGCAATCACAGGGAGGTTCCCGATGCAGCTAACTGTTTTTACCCAGCAACATACAGCAACTACTTACTAGCCAGTCAGGGAATATTTACCCAAGGTTGATATGAGGATCAGTCCTGGCCCTAAATAATAAATATAAATAAATAAATAGTAATATTTCGTAGATCAATTGATTTAAATGCCAGCTCACATAAGCTGATGGATTAGCTAAAGCCCTCCATATATGCAATTGGCAGATCTTAAATAAGATAGCCATTTAAGCTGCTTTAGCTTACACACAATTGTGGCTCCTCTGCAAGCCACTTTGGATCCCACCTCCACCGCAGTTCCTACTGTAATGTGTTTCAGACTCAGTAGATGTCATGTCTGTTGTCAGTGGCATCTTCTTTCTTTTGCCTTGAAAGAAAAATGGCAATACAAAGAGGATCAATGTTATGGTATACACTGTGGCTGCCCTAGTAGAATGTGACTGTTCTCACTTTATTTTGTTATTCATCAAATTGTAATTGGTTTACCATCTGTGTTATTTAGGTATGCTCTAGTAAGAAAAAAGTTGTGTTTGCAGCCGTATTTATTGACCAGGTGGAGCATCCACTGGAGTCTCCCCTGAGACCTGCAGGTACATGGGTGAGGCTGACCTTGAACATCCCAGTTGAGTTAGCATTTGACAAAACTGACCTTTACTGGTGTTTATCACATTTACATAGATTTTGTTTTTATTATACTGGTCAAATTTACTGTGGCTGGACACTTACGGTTCCTCCCCACCCCTTGTCTTTGTTTACTGTATCTTTACTGCACCACCCGCTCCTCTCACTCTCTACTCTCTCTTGCCGCTTAAAGAAGCTGCCATGACAGACTGCCTGTTTTCAGAAGTCAGGCAGGGAAGAGCTTAACTCTAGGGAGCTCTGGAGATCAAAGACTTCACACACACACACACGCACGCAAATGTTCATGCTCTCAGTTACCACAAATCCAGCCTAACGTACACACACAGACAGAGGGATGTGAAATATCAGCATCAAACTGGATGCGACAAGGTCTTTCCCATGGCACTTTCTGCTGCTGCCTCTTCATGAACATGCACATGCACGCACTCACACACGGAAAATATTTGAAATCTGTAAGGGCAGATTAGGCAAAATCTCTACGGGTGTTTCAGCAGCAACCCACTCTTTGTGACAAGAGAATCCCTTTGTGTGCGTGAACGGCTTTTTAGTACTTTGTGTGTGTTTTTGTGTGTATGTGCATGTGTGCATAAGGTTGAATGGGTCTGAGTGACAAAGATGCCCCACATTCCCCCTGTGCGTGATTTCAGCTTTGACTAAATTAACATTATCCTCCATCCCATCCCTGCTCCCCCTTTTTCCAGTCTCTCACATTGTCTCCCTTGTGCCCCCCTCCTCCATCACCAGTAATATGAGGGCTGAGATTATCCAGGCAAAGCCATTGTGGTTTCAACACAAACCTCCTGGTTCTCCAGAGAGCTCCAGATTCTTTTACATAACAGCTCATCCTTTCCTTAGCACTGAGGAGATTAGGATGCAATTTTAGGTTTGTCTCAGAAGGCGAATATTAAAGAGAGGCTCGAGTTTTCATTTGGCACTCGAATAGGAGCGCCTGTGATTTTACTGCAGGACGGACAGCTACAGATTCTATTGCATGCGACCAAATATGTTCCTTATTTCTGCTTCATTGTGTATTCACAGATGACCTCTGATGACATATATTATTAAAAGCCCTGTATTTTCTTTAAAGCAGTTTTTAAAACCTAAATTCACACCAGCCTGTTATGTGACACTCCAATTACAATGACGTACACATTTTGGGCTGAATGCAAAAGGTTGTAACGGTGTTTGATGAAAGCAATTTTTGCTAAACACTGAAAGATATATGAGCTTATGGAGAAATCATTTACTACCCGCAACCACAGCAGCCACGAGAGGCAGTTACGATATGATGGCACACTGAATTACTTTTTCCTCCAGTCACTTTCTCTGACTAAACATTGGGCGACCTGACTGCGAAACTCTGTCTCCTACTAATTATGTTTACCAGCTGCAACAATGTGGCTGGTATTTTTGTGTATGTGTGTGTCATCCTGCAAAATGTGGTTGTAGAAGCAATAGCTGTAGCGGAAACTACCACAAAGGCGGTTTTGAGGACTTTGAGAGGTGTTTATGTCTGTCTGCATGTCTGAGAATGGATTTTGTCAACACAACAGCATGACCGTACAAAACACAGTCACAAAGCTTCAAAGGTGGGTGTGGTCTAACCCGTGAGTAGTGACTAAAGAGTTTTTTCAGGCCATGACTTATTGTCAACTTGAATTATGAAGTATTGTTTGTTATATAAGAAACAATATTTACCTTTTCACACATAGCTGATATTGTTTCACCTTGTCATTCTGCTTTTATATGCTGCTGATATAAAGAAATTAGGGATTAGATCGAAGATGGGCATGGTGTGAGAATTCAAGTCTGGTGGGAAACCTTCATAAGATGGTCTTCCAATAAAAAAACGACTTGTGGCGAAGAAGGGGGCAACTTTTCAAGCTAAAAAAATTAGCCAACTTAGCAGCAAAACCCACAGTTTCAACTTGCCTGGTACAAAAATGTTTTTGTTAATTTAACAAATCGGACTGAGGTTAATTTTTTTTATACCCCGTTCATCTGAATACAAGAATCATTTGTTCCCATTTTCTATCTAATTGAATTGATGAAAAATGCACCATCACAGTGACTCCCAAAGTGCTATTAGCTGAAACTTTAGCATATCTTGGCAAGGTGTGCACTGTGTTTCCTCACAAATCGGAGGAAATTGGACAAATCAGTTACTGAGTAAAGGGAGGGGAATCATTTTCTGTGCAATTATCTGACAGATGATATGAGCTGTGTGGGGGGAACAGACTGTCTAAGATGCCTGCGATTCAGTATTGGCGAGTAAGATTTTAGTATTGTATCAATTTCGTACTTAGCAAATTAGTAGCTTGCTAACATTATCTGATAGCTTTACACTTCTCCCTCTGTGCCATTCTGGTAATCTAAAAAAAATGAACGTGTTGGTGCAGTCGAGGCTTGAGAATTTGTAATGTAAAACCAATGGATGACGATACAGTGACCGACTTTTCTGTACAACTCATTCAAATGTCTCCCAGAAAGTTTGGTAAAAACTTGAGTAGGTGGAAAAACTCAAGCCCAGAAAAGCTATTTTTACGTTTGCACTGACATCCCATTGGAAAGTCTGATGACTCAGCAGGCAGGGTCGTAGAGAGAGGAAATACTGTGCATGTGCAGTGAGCCGCACCGACTGGATGCTGAACAACAAACATGAAAAAAACGGACTCAGAAAAGTTCCAGTCAGCTTGTTTCGTTTTTTGAGTGGATACTTTCTTAAATCCGTAGCCTGATAATATGGTGGACATTAAAACGAAACAAAGTAAAAAGAGGGTGTTTGTCTTTGCATGGACCAATTCTGATAATCTATCCACCCACCAGCAGGAAACAATACAGACTGCTGGAGAGTGTTTCTTACCACATGGGCAGAAAAGTAATAAAACTAGCAGATTAATGCAGTATTTCAGAAGAAAGACTGAGCAACAGAGTAAACTGAATATACTAAATGTGCACTTTATTTCAAATTTTACTGCTTTGGCTTATTGTTTGCAGTAGATTTTTTGCAGTTTTATTTTTTTGCAAAAATATAGAAACCCATGTTAAAATGATCAACTTTGAATCAAATTATAGGGGATGCCATTAATGTTTGGATCATGTCATATTGTCAGAAGCCTCTCTTTACAAGTAGATGTCTTGATTAGTGGTAGTGTTCAGTTGTGCTCATAGCAATCTAAACGAATAACAAAAGGACATCAGAATAGATCGGCTTTAGAGAAAAAGAACCACCCAAAAGCATTATTTTAGGGTGAACTTTCCCTTTAAAATTAGTGTTACTTCCATTTTAAAAAGCACACACAGCTAAAGACCAAGACCTTCAGTTTTCTTGTGCAGCAAAGTCATCAGATGGCGGTTGAAGCAGGAAATTGTGACAGCTGAAGGTTGAGAAATCCTATTGAAAGAGGTGCCCACTGTGACTGAAACAGCTCTACAGGCAGATATAATGAGAGATAACTCTCTTCATTAGGCTGATTATCTACATAACAGATTCCAGTGAGTCATCTGTCAGGAGGAGAAGAGCTATAGATGATCTTTTCTTTTATGAAGGTGTTTGTTCTTCAAGAGCCAGCTTTCACGTGTTTTTTAACAACACATACAAGGACAAGTATGTGCCACTAGGAAGGCTTTTTTCTTCCTTGTTTTGAAATATTCACATGCACTCTTTCATCACATTTTTCACAAGCAGTGATGTGATGGCCAGCAGTTAAAAATATGGCTACCTTGGTAAGTGCTTGAGTGTTGGTCTGAGTGTTTTAGCTGGGAATTATTGGCTGAAACTGAATAAAAATAAAAATAAAGGATGAAAAGAGCCTGTCAGAAGAAAGGGAGCAAGAATTACTTATCTTGTAAGTACACGTAAATCTACAATGTGCAAAAGTCAAAACACTTGTGCTGAAAAACACCACAATGAAGACTTAGAAAACCTGTGAAATCAGCAAAGTAAGTGATATAATCAGAAAGACGTGGATGCAGAAGTTTCTTCAGGTGGCATCAAATCCATTCAACCTTGAAATAATGAGCCCACCTTTGTCTTGTCTCCAGGATGTCCCCGGTCTTTTGTTGTCATCTGATTTGTACAGTCACTCTCCAGGACCTGAAAAGACTCTTTCATCCATGCAGTGAGTCACGTTTCATTTGCAACCCCCCCCCCAAAAAAACGTGGAGGACAAAATGAGCAAGCAACACGTACAAGAAAGGTTTTTGGACATGGATGACCAACTCAACCATGTGTGGTTTGAATCAGACAATCAGGCGACTGCATTTTTAATTCTGAAACCTCACGTCGCTCTGTGATAGCAGCTAAAATGAAAAGTTGAATTAAGCATGTTGTTACTGCTTAATTCGTCTGTGTGAAACAACCAGAATATACTGAAGGGACGTGTGACTCTTTTTGGTTTGATACAGCCTAGAACATATGTGTTTGTGTAACAGGGAGGGCATTATTGTGTTTTTGTGTGTAACTGTGGTAATATAGGCTGCCTGGATACAGCTGAGCCAATAACAGACACATCCTTAGTCTCCTTGGCAACACTCTAGCAACCTTTGCTATGACTGAGGCTTGTATCAAAGGATGAAAAACATGTATACAGTATGTGTACAGTTGGGTTTTGTTTGAGCACATTTGCTCCAGGGGAGTTGGAAAATAAAGGTGCAGTGGAGCAGGTTTCACTACAATTAAAGGCTTGGAATTCTGTATCTAATAATGCTATTTGAAATGTTGTACATTAAAGCTGAATATGTACTATCAGAATATTTCCTTAATTAGCTTGTAGCATGTTAAGATGGCCTGTTTTTGAGTTTGCATCTTATTTCGCACTCAGAAAGGAGGAGAGGAGAGAAGCAGATGTGGTGGACTCAATCCAGCTTAACATAAAAAAAATAACGTATTCTCAGTGGCCACTTTGTTCGGTAAACCTGCTTAACTGTTCATTAACACAGAAATCTAATCGGCCAGTCACACGGTAGCAACTTGGTGCATTTAGGAATGTAGACATCGTCAAGATGATATGCTGAAGCGAAAGAGAGCATCATAATGAAGAAGAAAAGTGATCTAAGTGACTGTGAGAGTGGCTTGGCTGTCAGTGTCAGATGGGATGTTCTGAATATTTCAAAAAGTGCTGATCTATTGGGATTTCACTGCACAACCAACTCTAAGGTTTACAGACCGAATATACAGTAGCGCAACATTAACAATTAACCACGTTGGAACAACAAAGGCAACAGAAGAGCATCTTTGAATGCACAACACATCGAACCTTGAAGCAGATGGGCTAAAGCAGCAGGATACCACACTCAGCGCCACTGCTGTCACCTTGGAACAGGAAACTAAGGCTGCAATTCACAAAGACTCACCAAAACTGGACAACAGAGTGTCCTGATTTCTGCTGTGACATTTACAAAGCTCAAATTGGAAATGTGTTTCTTGAACATTACAATGAGCTCCATGTATTCAAACAGCCTCCACAGTGATCAAATCTCAGTAAAGTAGAACCTTTCAGACGTTGCGGAACGAGAGATTTTACAACATAAATGTGCAGCTTATAAATCTGCAACAGCGACATGATACAGTCATGTCATTAATATCCAGCCCAACCAGTGCTGATAGTAAATGTTCGAATCCAGATGACATATTTTTCAGGGAATATATATGCATATTTTAGTAAGACAGTGCTAAACCACACCTACTTACATCAGCATGGCTTTGTAATAGAAGAGTCTACATGCTTAACTGGCCTGATTAACAGCAAATTAAAACACAATATAAATTAATATAATCTTTCCTCAGGATTAGACTGTGGTCCTGACCCAAGTTTTTAGAAACATGTTGCAATGAGCAAGTATTTTATGATACGTTTTCTCAGTTTTAACTGAAACTTTGATAGGTTTCATATATAATGTTAAATAAATGAATAAAATGTGAAATGTATTAAATTTGCCAATCTGATTTTAACAAAGCGTCGCTTTTTTGTGTTGGAAAATGTTTCTATTTTTTGTGGTTTGAAGTGGGCGGAGTTTGTATTTTTTGCATGTATGAGTGTATGCATGTTTATTTAATAACACTGCTATACTTATATCTCTGATTTGTGTTTGTATTTTATTTTATTATTTAATACTGTGTGCACCTACACAGGTGCTGCAGATCGAAACGAGCTCCTGGCTAAATCTGGCACAAAACATCTTTTCTCGTGAGAGGAATGTTTCTGTGCATGGTCCCTGACATTAAACAAATAAATGAATACACACATACATACATCACATTACATAACCCAGTTGTGATGGGTTACTGTGTATAGTCAGCGCATAGAGAAGCCAGAAAAGAGCAACCAGTGGAAAACTTTGTGGATATTTTCAGGTCCCACCGACACAATGATGCGGTGACTCACTGGGATTTGTCTTGTAAAGAACTGCTACCACAGTTGTGTCCATTTGCGCATGGATTTGCCTGCAGAGAGGGATTTCTGGCCACCATGAACGTGCTGATGTGCAGTCCTCCAAAATCCCAACTGCGTGTTGATTATATTGTAATACGTTGACATGTGGCGATAGGCTGACAACGGAGCCAGAACAGGGATGGGAAAGATTCAACAGGAATGGGAGAAGTACAGAAAAAACAAAACAAACAAACATTAAAGAGAAAAAAAAAATAAAATACATGATAAAATATTCAGAAAGCAACTGATGGACGACCTGGGTTGATCCCCAATCTTGATGCAAAAGCAATAAATGGGGGTTGATAAACATTTAGCAGTGGTTGATCCTATGTGCCTCTTTATTTTTAATATAAAAAATGTCTCATGTCTCTTTCTCCATAGTGATATTATACTTTTTGTACCTGTTAAAGGGTAATGTGTTAATAGAAGCTGAAACGTTTAATTTTTTCCATGACATTTCCCCTTTCATTAATATTTATACTCATGTTCAATATATGGATCATAGATAACGATAAAAGCGTCATGATGCTTGTGACTTGTCAAATAACCGTGTCTGATTATCACATTGACCTTTCCTCATTTCGAGATCCAGCTCTTATAATTCAAACACATTTCTGTGTAATTATGAGATAGTAAGTCATAACTGTGAGATAATTTGTTTTTTTCTTTGGAGAGTGCGGGTGGCTTCTGCGAAAAACACATTTGCTCATTAGCGCTAATGACAGAAAGCACTGCTGACCATGATTATGCCATTTGCTATGAATACATTGGTCATCAGTTAGAGCCAAAATTAACCGTAATCTGTCCTGATGCAGTGAAGATGTTTTACTAAAAAGAACACGCGTCACAGTGCCGTTAGCTGAAAAGTTAGAAAATGGCCCAGCTCCATCCTGTGGTGGACATATCAGTGAATTTAATAGGAATCCACTCAATAATTGTTAAGCCATTTCAGTTTGAGAGTGCCAGAGTGTTGGAGTGAAGAGACAAATGGATTTTTTTTAATCCAGGGACGCTTACTTGCACATACAGGCATTACAGCTGTACCTTAATTATGTTTGTGATTCCCATTCCCATCTTCACCTCAGCCAGGAATACACTGATCTCTCAGCACAGTGTGGATGTCTGGTGGAAAGGTCTGCTGGTGGTCAGAGTTGTTTGCAGGTTTCCTTTCTTTATATTCAGTCTGCTTTTCACATGAAATATTCTCACTGTCAGATTGAGTTGGTGCCGAGCCATGGAAAGAGAGCAGGCGAGCAGCAACGGCAGGAAAAAACACTCAACTCTAGTTTTAGACTAGCAAACTAAAAGCATGAGACAAAATTTAAGAAAATACAACAATTTTATAGTAACAGCCCTGGTACGTGCTGGTCTAATGCTCTTTGTCATCAATTCTCTGTTTACCTGAAGCTCTACTGCAAAAACAATCTCTGTTCTTTTGGTGTTTTAATTACAGCAGTGGTGTAGATGGCTGTCTAACCTAGTGCTTCACGCGTTAACCATCAGTGCTTCTAATTCAATTCAGTTTAATCTATACTCCACCAATTCACAAAAACAGTGGCTTCAAGGAACTTTTATATTGCAATTTAAAGAGCCTCCAATATTAGAGGCAATCAGATGATCCCCTGTGAGCAAGCACAGGTCAGAAGAAATAACCCCTTTTGACAGCAAGGGACCTCTAACTAAACTAGACTCATTAAGGGGCAGTCATCTACTACAACCAGTTGGGGCTTGGGGGAAAGAGAGGCAAGAAAGAGAGCATACGAGAGGGTAGAGATGTAAGTTAATGGCATGCAGTAGTGCAGCGCTATCCAACTCCAGGCCTCAAGGGCCAGAGTCCTGCAAGTTTTAGATGTTTCCTTAATCCAACACAACTGATTTAAATGGCTAAATGACCTTCTTACCATGTCTTGAAGTTCTCCAGAGGCCTGGTATTTAACTAATGATTTGATTCAGGTGTGTTGACCCAGGGTGAGATCTAAAACCTGCAGGACTCTGGCCTTTGAGGCCTGGAGTTGGACACACCTGCAGTAGTGGGTCCGTATTCCCAAATTCACCTAACACAGCAGCCTGACCTCATTCTAGGGGATAGTTCAGGGTCATCTGATCCAGCCCTAACTGTATGCTCTATCAAAAAAAGGTAAATTTTAAATCTTGTCTAAAAGTAGAGAGGGTGTCTGTCTCCCCTAAACTAGGAGCTGGTTCAATGGGAGAATAGCCACCAGATGTAACCTGCAGTACTACTATGAGGTCTGTAAGACATAACAGGGTCTGATTATTCAAGAGTTTATATGTGAGCCATTGAAGAGAATCCAGTGTGGAACATATCGTCTAGTACCTGTTAGTACTTGTGCCGCAGTGTTTTGGATCAGCGCAGTTTAAATGTGACTGATCTGTCTTTTATGCTCAAAGCATCCTTTAATGATGACCCAGGATTTACTGATGCTGATGATATTGTTCACTGAGATTTCGTTTTTCCATCTCACTCACTGTTCAGGTTTGGGCATTTGGACTAAACACGTCATAATGGATCACTCTGAGAAAATCAACATCTGTAGCTCTGGCGTAAATACAAGTAATCATGGCCAGATGGTTATCTTAATTTAGCATTAAATGGAAAAAGTGTTAACAGCCAGCTGAGCTAGATCTGCAGGCAGCAAAATTTACACAAAATTTACACTGTTCCTACTAAGAATTATGTTATACAGGTCATGTTACAGGTAATCATGTACCAGTCCAAACATTGTTGACTATCTGATATAACGACCATTCCTTCAGGTTACTTATGGAATGACTAACAATCAGAAATAACCATGGAACCAAGTAAATCAGTAAATCAATCACAAAGCAACAACAACAACAAAAGAGTTGTTGGTGCAACATTTAAATCCGCATCAATAAAACTGCTGTTAACAGTTCACATCAGTGTTGCTGACAACCACATGCAAGCATAATAATCCAGTGTTTCAGCAGTTTTCCATGCAGAGCCTGGGAGTGGTTTTTGTTGAAATTAGATTTTGGACTGAACATGATGGATTTGTATTGAGGCCAGCTGGCTGCGGTCTGGCTTCACCAACACAACAGTCACTGTTCAGTGCACTCTGTTATTGTTTGATATATTTATACTGTCAGATTTACCTATTAATTTTCTACCATCTCTAATGCTCAAGGAACAAAGACTTCTTACTCTTACGGCTACTATTTCTATTAATTCAACTACTCTGCAAATAAATTAATTTTCATACACTGATATTTTTAGCGCTTTGCTCAGTAATGCGATCTTTCCCTTTACAGTCTTCAATTTGTGCAATGTGCTCTCATTAGTAAACTGATAAAGTGCCCGGTTGCACATTTATATCGCAGCACAGACAGTTTGAGAGTGAATGAGTGTGATAACACATTGGAGCTGGAAGCTACAAGCAGCCACACTATATTCCTAGTTGCTGACAGGAAGCTTTAGCAGGATGAAATATCTCTGTGTGTGCATGTGTGTGTGTGTGTGTGTGTGTGTGAGAGAGAGAGAGAGAGAGAGAGAGCAGGCAAGTGAGATGTGGAAAGTGGCCAAATCAACACGGTCTAATTTTAGTCCTAGCTGACCCCCAGGCGCCCTAATGAAGACGGAGCTAACAATCAGCTGCCCTGCTGGAAGACAGGAGCAAAAAAAGATGATATTTACTCTAAATTGCACCATCCTACTTGGTTATTATTCGCAGAGGATAAAACCTGACAAGCAGTACATCCACAAATAACATCTCCCAGGATTTAGACTGTTGCTTATATTAATTTTTCAACCTGTTTGTGTGCATTCCAGACATTCCTAACAACCATTTGCAGAAGCAAAGATGAATCAGCATGTGTGTCAGCCATGTCTGGAGAGCTTGTACAACCCTTTTCTTTCACAGATATCAGGGTGGGGATTTTAGACACCAAACTTTGGTAACAAAACTTGTGTGAGTTTGCATGACTCAAACAAAAAAACCAAGGCAAGAGCTGTCTAGATGAGTTAAGTTTGCTAATGTCAAAGTTTGCAGTTCCTTAATGAATTTAAGTACAACAAGATGCAAACCACTGGTTACACTCAAGAACAGTAAGGCTAAATTAGGCTTTGTCAGAAAACATCTAAATGAGCCTGCATAGTTATGAAAAAATAAGCCTGAGCAAATCAAGCTTAACTTGATAGGAATTAATAAGAATGGCTAAAAGTACTAATTTTGACAGCAAATTTGGATTTAGGTTTAGACAGTTTTTTGACTA
The DNA here is from genome assembly GCA_015108515.1 of Hemichromis elongatus. NCBI lineage: Eukaryota > Metazoa > Chordata > Actinopteri > Cichliformes > Cichlidae > Hemichromis > Hemichromis elongatus. Next base: position 42,873 of record VUQR01035880.1, read on the forward strand.
AAATATTAGTATTAGTCATAATTTAGGCATCTAAATTCTTTTAGTCTAGATTTAGCTGACAAAATATCACAAAATTATTGTAGATTCAGTTGAGTAAAAAAATAAAGTGCACCAAAAGTTGCACCAGACAGATTGCCTATCGCCTCATTTTCATTGACATCAACGTGAAATGTATCCACATGTCAGCTCTTCTCTTCCTAAGCATTTCTATGAGAAACGGGGAGGATGGGAGCTTTCCCAACCTCTTTGTCGGCGGCATATCTAAATTAGCATGTTTAACCTTGCTGTGCAAAGACATTGCATCTGATTGGATCACTTTCAAACTTGTCCCGCCTCTACACAGTGTAACTCATTCTTATTGGATCTCGTCTCTCTAGACCATTTTCACCTTGCTTTTATTCATCAAAAAAAATAACAATACATTTCATTATAGTTTTTGTCCTCGGGCATTAGTTTTTATCTAGTTATCATCTGGTTGTTGACAAAAACTATGATGAAAATTATTGGCCAATGAAATTAACACTGATGGGAAAACAAAAGTCTGGAGCAAGAAACGAACAGTTCATGATCTGAAGTATACAACATACATGGTGAAGATAATGTTATTGAGTTGGAATGCATGGTCGGCATTGGACCCGGGTTTCTAGTGTTTATTAAAGTTGTGAGTGCTGTTAGAAGTGGTAGGATGAACTGTGAAGTGTACAGAGGTATGCTCACATTCAGCCAAATGCTGTAAAACTCAGAGTTTCACAGTGCAAATGGATAATGATCCAAAGCAATCCACAGAGTTTCTCAAGACAAAGGAATGGGATTATCTTCAATGGCTATGACGGTGACCTCATCTAGACCCAATGGAGCATGCTTTTTGTTACTGAAGACAAAACTGAAGGTAGAAAGACCCACAAAGACCCCTGCAGAGCATTTTAAGAGGTGAAACAGCATTTGGTGATGTCCTTGGGTTCTAGCCTTTAGGCAGTCTTATTGAACAAAATATTTAATTCCAAGTATTAAAACAATCCCTGTATTTGAAATTCTGTTTCTTTCCATTTCTAGTTTGTCTTATATGTAAAAAAGTGTATAAAAATGGTCGCAGTACTTAAACAGCGAATTAAAATTTTTGGTTAAATTTGACATTTGATTTAAAGCTAAAAGTCTGAACTTGGATCACATCTTGATTCTGTGATTTAAAATGAGCTGTGGTGGTGTGCAAAGGCAAAATGACAAAAAAATTGCCTCATTACCCAAATGTCTTTTGGCTTAACTGCTTCATCCCTTCATATTTTCTTTTGAGAATGTAAAAATAAATCCACAGATCTCTTTTCCTTCAGTTTTACTTTGGATATCACATCATCTTTAACTGTAAGAATCTAAAGGCCTTGCTAAGCTTTGTAAGAATTTGCTTTCTCTCCAAGGACAACTCTGTAAAAAGGTCACTGTGCAAACTGGCCACAATTGAAGACCTGACAGTCCCTTGAAATGCACTTACAGTTTGACACAGCCGTTTTGTAAAGAACAAACTTTAATCTCACCTACACACATTAAAAACAGCTTCAGTCATTTGGCTTAGAAAGGCGGTTTCAACCAGATCTACTGAAACATACAAAAGGCTGAAGACTATAACCTCCATCAGCCAATGGATATCACATGGACTTTGTACCAGTGAGCAAGTGATGGCTGATCTCACTACACTGGACACTGATGATCTCACATACCTATCCACCATCTGCACAATGCCTAGAAAGTTCAGTGGAGTGTATGTGTCAATATTCACTTGTGTCAAAATATAAAAGAAAGATTGCTTACATGTACCTTTATATTGTTACATAAAGTGGGGTTGAAGAAGCCTTTTAGGTTTAATAACATTTCTCTTACCATATTTCTCCACGAAGCGCAAAAATCAATGTTTTTCTGACATATTTCTATTATTTGTATTAATCAAAATTATCAACTGACTGAATACTATTGTGGAAATTAAAGGCTCCTTATGTTGTGAGAATTGCTTTTAAAGTATTTCACTGGGTGTAAATGAACATATCTGTGTTGTGAGTCTGCTGTAATCCAAAATAGTTAAAGATTGAGAAACTTCTTGTATGGGGCACTGATCTGCACAAAAGCATACCAGAGATGAGACTCTCCGTGGTAGAAATTACATACTGACTTTCATCACTCTGAAAAAAGAAAAGGCAGAAAAAATGCACTGAATCCAATTAGCAGAGACCAAGAGACACTGCAGCGAAGCTTACATACCCTAAAAACTATTCACCTCTTTATGTTGAATATGTTAGCTGTTTTTTAATGCTTTTATCTAAAAACAAAAGTATCCAAGGTTAGCTGGAGCTTAAATGGCTACAAAATAAAAGTTTATACACTCATACCCACGCTGAAGATAGAGTTGAAGGATAGAACAGAAGACAAGGTTGTAGGAAAAAAGATAGAGAATAAATGTAGACAGATGGTAAATACTTCCCTCCTGTAGGGAGCCATGTCAGAATGCAGAGCACTGCTGCTCCCTGCATGACAAGACCAGGCAGGCAGACTCTGTGTGTGCGTGAGTGAGTGTGTGTCTAGGCAGGCAGGCACTCTCAGTGAATGTAGGTGAAAGGGCTTTGCTGTCAGAGCGAGGCAATGCAGAGCTGAGCAGAGCAGGGATAAGCTATAATCTACACTCCCCCGCCATCTTTCCGAAGGGGTGGGGTGGAGAGGCGGATCGATGTGGGAGGAGGAGGGGAGGGCAGTAAGGGAGAAAGATAGAGAAGTCACTTGATTAACTTTTCCAATAAAGCTGCCAGTTTTTGTTGTTTTCTCGAGCAGCCATCTTTTAGTGTCATATCTGCAGCCTCGAGGTGGGTCTTTAAAAATCAAAGAGCAGCTGCATTGAGCTCAGAGTCCTCAGTGTAATGTGATGCCCATGCTAGTCCACAGAGAAAATGTGTTTGGTTTTCTTGTGTGTCCTCACTGATAGCACATTGCAGAAATAACACTGCATAGAGCCACATTATTCGTGCACCATCTCAAAAGGTTCAAGCAGCCCAGAATTTTTATTCCTAAATCAAAAACTGCAGCAGCAAATGAACCGGACTGCATTTGTGTTCACCATAAACAGGAGAATCTAACTGAAAGGCTGCACATTTTTTTTTGTACTGATAGCCTCCTAAAATATTCTGACATAATTTTCCAGCAAAATATCTAAATTTTTCATGCAGTATCCTCCTGTAGAGAATATATTATGCAACAGTTCTCATTAGACATTCACACCACTTCGTTAAAGTCAGGGAAAGATCATGGCCTGCTTCATTACAGAAGAAATCCACAGCGACTTTAAATGCAACATATTTATTTATATTTAATCCAAACCACAATCTTCTATGACCTTTACTGGTGTTTCTGTTGCCTGAACTGAGTCACAGGTGCTAGTGTAGACGTGAGCCCTGCTGTCTGGAGTATGAATGACTATCATTCACCTAAGTCACTTCCTGTCAAACTCTTTCAATGCATAAATATAGCATTATTTTAAAAATTACCTGTGAAAATAGGTGGCTAGTTCTGCCCCATCTAAAAAGCAGGAAGGCTACATGCCTTCACGTAGTAATAATCAAGCACTATAATAATACATGGATACAATGAATGCTAATGTTCTTGTACACCGATTTGCATAATGAGTTGCGCTTTTTTAAAGCTAAAAAAAAATCGCGATCAAACAGTTGGTGAGTGGTTGCTGGCTGTCACTGGGTGGCAAAACAATGTTTTACCAAAAATTTCCATGCGATTGCTTTGGTCACTAGTAGGTTACCGTGGTTACCAGTACTTTGCACAAAATACAAAGTATTGTCTGCAAATACTCGCTAACTAGCAACCAAAACAATCGCGAAGATGCTTTCTGCACAGCACCCAGTATATCTTTGTGACCAATATCCCCTTAGCAACAGTAACCAATCTCTCAGAACCACCTGGGAAATAAACATATTTCCCTAGCAACCAGTGGCAACCAGAGGATCCCTTACTGGTTTCTGTAGGTTCGTGTGATTTCAACTTTAGAAGTCAAGTCACTGGGAAGACACCATTTTCCCTTGCCTTCACTTGTTTCCACTTGTGGGTGCCAACTGGTCTTTAGGTCTGTATTACTGGGGACCAACTAAACCATTAAAATAATCTAATGTCTACTTGAGGCTGGCTCAAAAAGTGAATGTTTCTACACAGAGATGGTAAAATATTCAGTTTATAGCAGAAAGTTACAATTTTGCAGAGTAATCACCACATCTTATTAGCCCTTATGAAAACTCTCCAGAGCCATACCCAGCTTGTCTGTTTAGAAACTTGGGGTGTTAATATGTGATTTCACGATCAAAAATACCAAAACATACCTCTAAGTTTTAAACTGTGCGTCCAGCTATATTTGTTCAACATGTACTAACATAACATTGTGTAGTCTCCTTTCTGTGCTGTTGGAGTTTTATAACACAGTCCAGCGGACAAAAATACACCCTGTACTTTTGCTTTTGTGGATGCCACAAATAAACAGTGGACCGAAACCACAGCTTCCTTTCAGCAGTTTCGTAGCAATCGCTCTCAGAATTCTGAAAGCACAAATAACCATAACATTAACATTCATGCATTCCATCAACAGAGATCCATCAACATTACGACTGGAGTTAGAAATGGACAGCTCACACTTCTGTGACACACTTTGAAGTCCCTTGTTATATAACACGGAGCACATTTGGCTGCAGGAGATGCTTACTGTTCACTGGGGAGAAATCTGCTTTCCCTGCATAACAAGACAGTGCTATAAAAAGATAGAGATTCAGTGTGTGTGTGCGCATGAATGTGTGTGTGGGCGCCTACGTGAGCTTGCTGCAGGCATAAACTGGAAAGGACAATCAACAATTACAGACAGGCAGGCGTGGGGATGGAGGTGGTGGTGGGGGAGGTTGAGCTGAGAGAGAGGGAAGAAGAAAAATGAATCAGGGCTTGTGTGCTTGGTTAGGTCAGATAATGAATTGCTGACTGGGTGGGGGTGTGGTGGGGAGTTAGTGTGGGAAGGCTGAGGTCACTTCAGGCCAACATGTCTCACAGGAATAAGGAGATGAAACCAGTGCTGCTAAACAAAGCCCGGCAAACACGCTGAGACCAAAACAAAAAACACAGATTTATTTACGGAGGAAATGCTCAGAGTAAACATTCACAGTTTTGTGTCCTGTGTCACCCTTCAGTTCTACATACAATAGTATTCACTCTTAGAGCTGCCCACAGCGTTGCTCATGGGTCATCTGTGCAAATTTTGACCACTTATGACTAATGTTTTTCAACGTGTTCCCACAGTTTGTTTGCACTGGGTTCATGCACATGCATATGCACGTACATGAGAGATGTAACACTCATTAATGCCTGTTACGTGCGTGTGTTGTTTATGTGTAGTTTCTGAATTTGCAGATGCCAATTCACCTGTGCAGGGGCTCAGCTGTGATTGGTGGTGTAACTGGCTCCTGGCGGAAGAGCCACGCCGTTTGGGGGTGTGGAAAACATTCTGTGCACTTTCCCCAGGTCCAGACGGCACAGCCACAGCTATTTAGTTATTTGGGCATTTGTGTGAGGTGCGGAGTGAGTAGGGGTGAGCTGCCAATTATTTTTGGAAGCTTTGTTTTCTCCTGTGTCGTTAGACCAGGGAGGTCAGACTCTGTCATTTCTTTTGTTGTTTTTCTTGAAGAGGTCAGAGGGGACCGAAGTTTAGGTTGGGTTTTGTTTGTTGCGTTGGCCTTGGCTCATCCTGAAGCTGTACACTCCCACTATCGTTGTTCTGAGTGCCAGTCATGTGAATAATTTATTGGTAAAAGCCCGATGCTGTGGGAAGTCGCGGGACACCCCGCTCGTTACGGCTATGGCCCGGTCGAAACAAAGCCACAGGTTTCATGCTGTTCATTTTACTAAGCAGTTGGTGGGGTTACCATGCAACAAACACAGGGAGGTAGAACACTGCAAACTACTTAAGGTAAGATTTTAGGATATTTATGTTTTTAATATGTGAGCAGATGATGACATGTCCATGTAATTTATTGTATTGTTGTTCTTCATGTAAAATCCAGGTTATGTAACTGAACAATGCAGGAGCAAAGGGGTTTTCACATAAAGAAACAGCTATAACAGTTCAAACGAAATGTTCTATAGAAAACAGTGAAAACATCTCCATAATCACTTTGTTTCCTGTTTTCCCCTGAAAAATCAGAGTTTTTGTTTAAGCATATAGGCAGAAAAAGACTTGTTAACTCATTTAACTTAGCCTTACTACATGAACATTACCAAAACATTGTCAAACAACAGTGGCCAGAGGATAAAATGGGCAATGAGTTATGATTGTTGCTAACATTACTGTTTGCACTAGCTTTTGTGGCAGTATACATTTTCAGTAATATTAGAAAAGCCAAAAATGTTTTCTGAATAGATCCTAAAATACTTTGGTTTGGTGTGTATGCTTGGTTTATATTGTATGTAAAGTTGTTTTGCTCATAAATGCAGAAAAAAAAACGGACCACACTTACTCAGTATCACTAAAATTGATAGCAATTTCTTCAATAAATGTTTCTCAAACAGAAACTCAAACAGCAGTTAAAGGATTGATTATAAGATATGTATGTAGCTTCTAAAAAAGTGATGCTAATGCAGAAGTGCCTTAAACCTGCAATCTTTCACAAGGCCTCCAGGGGGCAACAACTGTGGTTTCAAGAAGACATTCAGTTATAAACAGATTTATCGAAAAATGACCCCTGGCTTCCTTTACCAGATGAATTTAGTCAAGTCTTCCTGAACACAAACTGTTGATTTAAAAAACGGGACATCGTAAAACAGCATTAAAGTGTGGCTGCTTCCATCTTTTATATGCAGTCTATGGTTTAAACCATCCAACATTGGAATTCCCTTTTAAAAGGAATCCTGGCATTCAAATACATGATTTAATGCATCTCAGAACTGATGTTTCCAATGTCTTGGAAGGGCATTTTCTTGAAAGCCTGCGTGTTCCACTAATGGGGGTGGAGCCCTTCTGTTCAGTAGGGTTTGGGGGTGGGGAGGCTGGGGATGGGGGGAGAAAGTCATTCCCTTAAGTGCATGTTCCAATAAAACTGGAGATGTGTATGAGACAGGGTTGGATAAGAGAATTAAATAAATGCAGAGGACGACAAGGAGAGATGGTGCATTGAATTTTGGGGAATGAAGGTCTGGGTAGTGCGGGGGTGGGGCACAAAGTATGGATTTGTGACAGAAAACAACAAGAAAAAATGGAGTCAAAAAGGAAAAGAATAGGAGGGGTGACACAGTGAAGCTAGCATGGATAGACAGATGAATTAGACTAGATGAATGTTTAATGATTCCCACAGAGGTGGGATGGGTTTGCAATAGAATAAATGGTATACAGGAAAGGCTGTAAAATAAACAAAAGCAAGAGGATTGTGGGAGTATAAAGCTAAGGATAATCACTAAAAAGAAGTGCTTCAGATGCAGCTTTAGCAGAGCTTTGCTTTTCTTTTAAATCTGCTATAGTGAAATAAACATGCAGACTATGTACAACGTACATCGGTAACAAGCACAATTACATGTGGTGAGAAAAAGAGAGACCCATTCGAATCGAAAGGCACACGTTTTGCTTCACGGTGAAACTGAAGATGGATATAAGCATGAGGTCAGAATTAGACCTTCAGGGGGGTAACAGCTAAGCTTAAATCAAGTAAGATGTATGTCTTTAATGGACAGAATAACTACGCCTAAAACTATGACATTCTGACTTTAAAATATATATAATCTGATTTTTAAAAACATTCTTCTTATTATTTTTTTTTAACCAAAGCTGTCAGCACCTATCGGGTATTAGAGGAACACTGGTATGAGGTCTTCTATGTCCATGTTTGGGTATTATGTTAGTGATCTGCAAGCACAAACACAGAGGTTTTACATTGTGGAGCAATGATAGGCTTCATTCAATATTTTTATGATAATTTTATACCATATGTTGTATACAATACAACTAGCAACCATCTAAACTGCAGGTAGCCAGAAATAGCTCCAACTCCATAAGTATTGTACACCTGCAGCTGGTGTACAATAGTATTAGTATTCTTCAACCTATATGCTGCAGTTTTGTTTGTGTGTTGTTTTTGGAAGCAGGGAACAGGAAAATGTTAAGGTCACTACTTGCTTTAAAGCACTTTGTCCCACAGTACTGAGTGAATGTCTAGCATTATTTAATTAAGGTGAGGAAGTTTGCTAGGACTGAACTGTCAGAGTGAGGACTGAAGAAGCGGACATCTGTGCACGCCCACTACAAACCAAAGATTTCTTCTTTCGTTTTTAGCCTGCACTAATGGAAAGAGGTTACTAATGGTGAGGCTTTCAATGGAGACAGCCAGACAGTGATTGCTGGATCAGGGTTAATGAGTGAAATCCCATTGGGACCACAAACTACTTATACATAGACATGGCAGGTATTCAACTTAAGTGTGGTCATTATTCACCAAACGTTAGCTCTACTGCTGTGGCAAAAAAACAACAACAACAAAAAAAAAACAAAAAAAAACGCAAAACCTTGGCCTATTTCTTTTGCCCCATCCAAAAAGAATTTGCAAGATATTAGTAATGTCAGAGGAAACAAATCAGATCTCACAGGATGTCTGCTGTTGAAACAAAATGAAAGAAGAACTTGAGTTAAATTTAGAAACTAGGAAACATCTGTCGGCTGCCAGGTGAGGCCACAATACTGCAATGTTTCCCAAGCTGAGAATGATGAAGGTAAGCGATCCTAGACTTAAACGTAAAGCTTTGCTCTCCTTCACTCTGAAGTATAAATGTGCTGCCAGCAGTAGAATATCTTCCATCAAGGTCAAGTATTCACTAATTCACATCAGAATGTTCCCCCAGTTTGCTCCTCAAAAAGTCACAGAACAAAACATCCGATTATGTAAACAGAGAAAGCAAACACTTATGGAAATGAAACTAGAGTTTCTCGTAATTATAATAATAACAATAAAAACCCACACATGCACACACTTGTATTTTAGATGAGGAAAAGGAGCAGCGGTGAGTCATATCTTCCATGTTAACCTGTGGAATTTGATTACTAAAGTCAGAACTGATGAAGAACACATATTTTAGATTTTAGCAAAGACAGATGTAGGAACCGGGATGTCAGCCATTAGTTTCAAAGCTTCTACTTGAGCATCCTGTTTTTCAGGAGTGGGGGCGGCGGAGGTGGTGGGGTTGTCAATGTGCATTAGCAATTTACAAAAAATACAAATATCACCCTCGTCATAATTATAATACACATATGGAAAATAATCCATTGAGACCAAAGTTGGGCATTTTCACACAGGACTCTGAAGGTATTGACTCACTTTTGCCAGCCTCAAGTGGCGCCTTGAGGAACTGCAGTTTTTCTCATCTCTGACTTGGTTTAGTTTTTCAGCTGTGGAGGTTTCCCTGTGATATCAATAGTAGAGACCGCAGACAGAATTAGATTAGTTTTGTCTTAACTTTAAACATATAGCTTTAGAACAAAGCTTAGCATATAAAGGGTAGCTTTCACCATCTAAACTGGCAAGCAGGCATTATCATCTTGGTTATCATAACAAATTTTGGTTAACAGTCTCAGTGGGAGCTTACATGGTGCAAAGGTGCTCAAAGACCCACAGATGATGAAGGAGAAAGCCCAGTAAGCTGCAGTGATTCTGTTTACAATCCACAACTGCAGTCCAATACTGCATGAGAGCATTGCCATGTCCTCTTTCCATCCATCAGTCTCTGTGTGTGAAGATGGAAGACGAGACAGGCTGGGTTAACAGTTAATGAGCGAGAGACAGGGGAACATGATGGATGTCGGGGAGGGTACTAAATGAAGAGGGGAGGTGAGCAGAATGAATCACAGGGTAGTGAGAGAGAAACTGGAGAGTTAGCGAAATAAAGGGCAGCATAATGAGGGAAGTGAGATAAAATTAGAGAGCGGGGTGGTAGTGGTGGGGGTAAAAAAAAGTGGGAGAAGGAGGGGAGGAGTCAGAAAAAATAAGTGGGAAACTGTAGAAAGGGAATATAAGGAGAAGTGTGTAGATGTGTGTGTGCTGCAGGAACAGGCAGGGTAATGGGAGGCTGTGGTGCATGATAAGCACTGTTATTTATAGATCTATGGAAACAGGCAAAGGAAGACTGCAAACCAGCGCTATCAGCCGTCTCATATTATTCCCGGTTCAGTAGAGAAGGTGCACATGTGTGGAGTGTGTGTGCGCAGTCCTGTGAGAACTGAATGCAAGCATTGAAAGATGTGGCGAGCGTACTTTGCCAGTCTTATTGCTAGCTCTGGGTTAAGGCTCAGCGCCAGGCTTTTTAAACTTCCTGTCCATCCTCGTCTTGTTATCCCTGTCCCTGGAGACAAAGCCTTCTGTGTCCAGGCTCCAACACTGTGGAACTCTGTTCACCTTCATTTTCTCCCCCTGAGCTGGCTTGGTTTAAAAGCTGTACTACCGTGTGACCGCTAATGTTTCTTGCCCCATTAGTCATGTTATATTAGGAATAAATAATAAAATAATAAAGGGCTGAGACACAACATGATAAAGGCATCGACCTCCTCGTGTCCCAGGCAGCCAAAGGAATTAAGACTTTTTAATTAAGAGTATAAGTTGTATTTAGTCTTCAGCAGATTTATGAGCACAGGAATATAAATTCACATAAAGGCGAGCTAAGGCCGAAAGAACAAACAACACTGTTCACCAATAAACGCTCAGATAACCTAATGTAAAGTAATAAAAAAATACAAGAGCTCATCTGCCTAGACTTGCAAAACAGGAGAAAACGGGTGCAAACACTAATCAGAGCTCATCTCTACTTCCTCCATCTAAATAAGCTTCAAGGTACACAAGTGCTGGCTGGGTGGCTGAAAGGTAAGCAGACGTTCCTCCGGAAGTGGCAGCCACCTCATCTCCTTATCTAATGTGTAATTAATACACACAATGCCTCCATTTTCATGAAAGGAAATACGAGGTAGACATAACGAAACAACTATTATTAATATCAATTAGCTCTGGTTACTGGCCTGTCTGGTGGATCAGTGCAACGCTGTCTGAGCTTTTTGATGAATAGCTTCTAGTCCAACACTGTAGGGTTGGGCCATCTTCATCCTGTTAGCTATATGTGTCTTCCATAAACACACTTTCACTTGTGTTCATGTTCAAACAAATAAAGGCAGCAGTTACACAAAACTGTAATTTAAAATCTAAACAAAACACAGAAATATCTTTCATTCGTATTTTGAGATAATGATGGATCTGTGTAGCTGCTGCTGCTTGCCCAAATGTGTCCTTGCTGCAGGTGTCGTTATATGGGGAGAAACTATGGCAAGAGAGATCAGCTTTACTAATGATAATATTGATCTAACGCATTGATAGGAAAAAACAGATAAAAACAAAAGAAAAAATGGCTGGTGACAACTCTGAGCCAACATCATTGTCCCTCAGCACAACCCTACTATACTACACTATCACAGAGATACAGTAAACAGCGGGAGAAAAAAAATGTACATATCTGTAAGCTTCACGGCTAATGTCCGGGAATAGTCAGTCCACAGATAATAATTTCATCTTTACAGATTCCATCAGGAGGTTCAAATCCCAGACCGTTCTCCATTTTTATCTCTTTTGTGTCCCAACAGTTTCTCAGAGTCAGCAAGTCTTGTCAGCAAATGAATTACCATGCATTAAAATGTGAATACTGCGCTGGAAGGGTGAAACTACAGTCCCTGAATCCAACAACAGCTTTGGAAGGAAACGGGATCAAGTAGGACATAAAGCTTTTTGTACACTTTTGAGTAAATCATTGTTATTAATTAGAAAAGCGATCAGTTGGGAGAAATAGAGCCTACATATTTCTTTTTTTTTTATTCTACAAAAAAAATAAAATATGGATGCCTTTTTGGTGCCATTAAAGTATTATAGTTATACAATACACTGAAAGGCTATGATTAGGGTCAAAATAAAATGTGTGCTGCTCTGGTTTACTATGTGGTGATACAAATCTCTGCAAAAATAAAATAACCTTGGAAGAGAAACTCAAATGCGTGAGAGATTGGGTACAAGCCCTTCCTGCACCGATTCTTTTCGCTCTCCAAAATAAGATTATTCTGAATTTTTGTTGTAAATTTCTGTCGTGGATTTTCGTGGTGAACACCGTCTGCCGTCTTTTCTGACAGAAGAGGCAAGACAGACTGTTCTCAGACATATCAAACTGAAAGGCTGGGCCACCCACTGAGGCAAATAACATGGTTAAAGGTGCTATGTTGGTCACACAAGTTTTGGATGACTCACCAAACCCTCTATGACATATTTAGAGCAAGCGCTGGGAAATCTGTCAAGAACTGTTATAAACAGAAGAGAACATTAATTTCACACTAAATCAGGTTTTTCATTCTCCGACATTTGTCAGTAATGAAAAAATTTGTTTGGCTCTGCCTCATCTTGTGGCTATGCAGATATTGGGTAAGGTGGATACAGTTAGGGACAAAAGAAGGGTTTTGTTGTGGCATAAATCTGCATGGTTAAAGATATGGCTTGAAGCTTAAAGTAAATGGCCTGTATTTGTATAGCGCTTTACTAGTCCCTAAGGACCCCAAAGCGCTTTACATTTCAGTCATCCACCCATTCACACACTGATTCACACACTGGTGATGGCAAGCTACATTGTCACGGTCCTGGGTTGGTTCGACCCAGCATTTTGAGTTTTCGACGTTTTCATTTATTTTTGCATTATGGAGTGTTCTGGGGTTTTGGGGATTTATTGTTTATTATTATAGTGGTTCTGTTTTTGGATTGTCTATTATTAATTATCACTGTGATTCTGGTTTTGGGGGGTTTGTGTGGGTTTATTTCCGTGTCTAGTTTGCGTTGTTGTGATCTGTTTTAGTTTCCTGTTTTACTTTGATAGTCCAGGTGTCATGTCAGTGTGTCTTGCTTTGCTCCCCTCATCTCGTTAGCCCTAATCTCTCCCAGCTGTGTCTCCCTCCTGTTTACCATCCTGTGATTATGCCCTTGTGTATTTAAGCCCCG
>VUQR01035882.1:6020-36791 GCA_015108515.1 Hemichromis elongatus
GAGGGGGGGGCACCCCCCCCCCCCCCCCCCCCCCTAACTTTTATGTGCTTAAAATACTTATAAGAAGTATTTGGTTGTTTGTCCAAAAGTAATAATTTAATAGTTTTAAAGTGTGGCTATTTTGTTTACTCCAATTACAATGAGGAGTTTTACATAGTTCACTGACGAGATATGCCACCCTGACTAGACCTCTTGCCACTCCTTTGGCCCCTTATGTCCACATGACATGTTGCATACTGTTGAGTCTCTTAAGTAAAGTAGAGCTGTGCTATACAAGAACCAGACCGTCATATTAATAAACAAGTCTATTGGTTTATTTTAAATCTCTTTACACCTGCATGTGTACAAGCTTGCCTTACAAGATGCCTTTTAAAAGTAAACAAAGATGATGCATGATGACACATCTGTTTCAGAATTTAGAATTCAAATGGTCCATGTCATGTCCATGAAGGGTTTTTTTTCCCTTTTATTTTTTTCTGACAATAATAACACACTTTCTCCAAAAAGCCTTACTGACAGTTTTATTGCTGATTTTATCAGAAAATGCACCCAGTCCTATAAAGTGGTTTTTATGGCTGGAATGACTGCTAAAGTACATCTTTATATAATGCTGTGAGCATTTCATTGGAAATTCCATTGGTCATCTATCTTTGTTCCATCAAAGGCCTTGAATATGCATTACAGCTGCATATACATGTTCAGTGTGTGTCTCTCATGAGTATAGTATATTTCCCAGGCATCTCTGTATATTTAAACTGCATATACCATGCAATAATATGCTTGGGGAACAGCCTGGACAAACAGGTTTGAGGAAACTTGCTGAGTCTTTATTTACCTCGCTGCTTCCTTTGTGGTTTGAGTGTTCAGTGAATCACGTTATGATGGAATTGTGATTTTCTCTTATTTGGTGTGCAATGCCTAACTGAAAATAAAGACAATCTCTTTAGACATGAGATGATTCACCTTATTTAGAAACTCCATAAATATTTTTTTTTTGCCATTTTTCTGGCAAAAACAAAACAAGTGTTATTAAGTTTAGCTTTATTCATGCTTCAGTTTTTTTTTTTCAGTGGAAAGCGACAACTTAAAACTGAAAATAGCAGCTGGCAGGATAAATTATGGACAATGATGGAAAAACATATCAATGTTTAGCTGCGGTGAACTCAGAGATTCAATAAAGCTACTTTCAGATGCTCCCTTATTCGCAAAATGTCACCACAGCAGGCAGCTCTGCAGACTTTTTACTCTGGATGCCCTTTCTCACACAACCACGACAGGATTTGTGTCTTCTTCTGCATTTGAACTGAGGATCTTTTGCTTAAATCACTACCCGCTGTGGTGCCTCTAAAATGCAGAGATCCAATATTATTAAAAACATTAAAAATTAAATGTCTTTTATTGGAGTTCATGCTGGACTATTTTTGCCTGGATGCCAACAAAGCAAACTGTCCAACAGGATAGCAATAGACTCACACAGACACTCACACACACTCAAAACATGCTTCCCAAAATGCTGATGTGTTCTTTTAAGTGGAAAAAAGCTTAAACCTATCCACAACATTTAAAGACTCCTTATTAAATCAGCCCTTTAAATTCTCCAGAAGTGTCCTTTTTCCTTTTCCCCAAAAGAAATGGTTAGTGTTAGGGTTCATAGCTCAGGTAAATATGAAGTTTGGATAAAGAACTTGTTGCTGCTTCTTTTCTTTTCATACAATATTGCTCAAATTACTAAACAGCCCCTTCCATAGAGACTGTGCACTTTTATTTTATCCTTAGACTGTGTAAACCACATTCTAACCAAGTTTTCTTCCACTGACTTCCTCTTCTGCAGTCAGATATTGGCCCATTTCCTCACAACCAGACAGAGAGCAACACCTCCGGAGTACCAGAGGAAGGCAGGATGACTGGCAGCCCAGAAAGGTTGCCTGATCCTGGGCATAGAGCTGGTTCTGACAGCTCCTGGAGGATGGACGACTTAGAGGTTGAGCTGGAGAAGAAGGTGCAGCTTCTCGAGAAAGAGAGAAAAGCCTTGAGGCTGGAAACGGAGAAACACAATCAGGAAATCGAGTGGGGCATCAATAAACTACACCACCGAATCTCAGGGCTGGAGGAAGGTACGGCATCATTGCAAAGGGAGAAAAAAAAGGAAGAAATAAGCAGAACATGCGCGTTTGTGTGCAGGCGCATTTAATGTGCCCTAATGAAAAAGAATATAAAAATGATGAGAGAAATGATGAGTGACTGATTAATCACTCACAAAATGAATTAAGTTACTAATGATGAGAAATAATCTGGCATAAAGAATAACCCTAGAGGTTCAACTTTCTTTTGCTTTTAATCAAATCAAGCCATGGGGTCTCAGTATAATGAATAAATCATGTTCAACTTGTGTAAAAGAAAAAAAAAAGATGAGAAAGACTATAAAATTTATACCCAGCTTAAAAAACACATCAGATGCTGTGACGAAAATGCAGTTATATAAAAACAGCTGTAAAACTGTTTGAGCTGCTTAACTGGTTTCTCTTTACACTCTCTGTTACTTCCCCAGGTACCTCAGGGCATTCTTTCCCAGAGGGCTACAGACTGTCCTTCCCAACACGGACAAACTACATGTACGCTGTTGTGACGCACCCTATACCAAAGCTGCGAGCCTTCACGATCTGCCTGTGGCTGCGCCCCGCGGAGAGAGGCATCGGGACCCCCGTGTCATACGCTGTCCCTGAACAGCCGAATGAACTGGTGCTGCTTCAAGGCCTGCACACTCCCGCTGAGCTGCTCATCAATGACAAGGTACTGAGAGTCTCTGAAAGTGTGTGGAGTGAATATCTATTTCACAACTTCTCTTTAGTCCTCGAGATTTTCACAGGAGCTTATCTGCCGTTTTTCAAATGATTTTTCAGTTCAATTTAGTTCAGTTTTATTTATATAGCGCTCAATCACAACAGTCACCCAAATGTGCTTTATCTTGTAAGGTAAAAACCCTACAGTAACAGAGAGAAAACCTCAACAATCAAACAACCACCTTTGAAAAGCAGTTGGTGACAGTGGGAAGGAAAAACTCTCTTTTAACAGGAAGAAAAGGGGAAGAGCAGCCCTAATCTTTGACTGCTTTAGGGTGATGGGAGAAGGACAAGATAAAAGACACCGTGGATAAGAGCTATCATCTATTTGATGATTAGAATCTTAAAGGCATTGTTAACTCAACGCCAGCCCCTGCTTTCTGTACGGTTCATTCTCAGTTACAATTTCTGACACTAGTGGGGTACGTAAAAATAAAAGGGTTGTAGTTTGAATCCACTAGTCAGCTGAAGCCTTTCTGTGTGGAGTTTGTACATTCTTCAGGGACTCTTTCAACCATTGTCCAAAGAAATGTTTGTTAGGTTAACTGATGGTTCAAAAACTGCTAAAGGTGTGAATAGTTGCCTCTCTGTGTTCTACCCCCCGCTACGGACTAATGACCTACCCACTGTGTACCCCACCTCTTGCCCTGTGACAGCTGGGAAGCTGTTAAGAATGGATGGATGGATAGATAAAAAATTATAGCCTAAATTTGAATTTCTACTGTCTGTTGAGGAAGAAAAACTGCACTGAATTAGCATACAAATAAGCAGAACACATCAAATGAAACAGCCAATTTAGACAAGCTAAATAACCCCATTCATGTGTTTAAATGATAAACTGGGATACCACCTTGGGTGGCAGGTTAGTGTGGCGCAGTGCAGTGGCTCTGGGCACAATCCAGTGAAGTCATTATGGTAATAGATGCCTGGAGAAAAAGTTGTGTGCCCTTGGAGGTAACAGAATGTCTTTGGTACTAGTAAAAAGCAGTATAAGATCCATCTTTAGAACTATAGAATCAAAAGGTGTCTAAGGGCTGTCTTATGACTTTAGAGGTGCGTTTCTTTCATGCAAATGCCATCTCAGCACAAGCTGCCTGATGACCCGTCAAACCTTCAAAACTGTGGCACTCACAAATCCTCTAACAATGACATCTGCTTCATCTATACAGCCCTTTTGTTCCCCTGGTCCTTAGGTGGCTCAGTTGCCTCTGAACCTCTCCAGGGGCAGCTGGCAGCACATCTGTGTGAGCTGGACACAAAAGGGAGGAGTGTGGCAGGCCTACCAAGGGGGGAGGCTGAAGGGAGAAGGTCACGGACTAGCTGCTGGACATCACATTCGACCTGATGGAGTCCTCATTCTCGGGCAAGAGCAGGTGAATAAAATACATAATTAAATTACTAAAGTTTTAGCTGGTTAAAAGCAGTCAAGAAGCTTATAGAAAAAGTAAATTTGGTGAGTCCTCCAGAGTACTGCTGAGTACAGCACTGCAGTCAAAAATTTAGCCACTGCAGTTGCAGCTCTGCTCACCTATTGGCTTCTCTGTTAGCTGTAATTAAAACTAGAAAATGAAAGCATCAATGACTTTGAGAAAGTAAGTAAATCCATGAATTATATTTTCTGCTTGCCTGCATTCAGATAGTGGGCTGAGATGTGTTGCTATGAATGAGATGCGTATGTGTGATGGATACAGAGCTGGTAGTTAAAAGAGCCCACCCCACATGTCTGCTTTTGTTTCTTGGCTTGTGTTCATACTGATCTTTTTCATTTCCCAAATTCAAATCCACGCTCTTGCCAAAGGTAACCAAAAAGCTTAAGCGGTCCCCATAGGCATTAAAAAAGTGCCTTTATTTTAGGTATTTATCTATCTGTATTTTTTTTTCTCCAGGATTCCCTGGGTGGAGGTTTTGACTCATCCCAAGCCTTGGTTGGTGAACTGTCCCAGGTGGGTCTTTGGGACCGGGTCCTGACGTCCAACCAGGTGGCCAGCTTAGCCCGATGTGGCAAAATAACCCAGGGCGGTGTGGTACCCTGGGCTAAGACTGGAGTGGATGTTTATGGTGGCGCTACCAAAGACCCCGGGGAGCCTTGCAGTAAACACAGCAGGAGTTCTCAGTGAACTTCAGGAGGGAGTTTTGAAGGGAAAGATTCCACATCTCCAGTATTACCACTAACAAGGGATGTTCTTCTAAAACTTCTAAAACTGTGTGGCATTGGATAACAGTTATGTAACATGGAAAAAGAAAATAATGGCATACATTTATATGAAGTGAGAAGGAGCTTTACAGTTACTTCTGAAACACCTAACAGTCCAACAGATGCTCTAACCCTCTGGAGGGTTGTACAATACAAGATAAATACAAATGTAGTATGCAGACAGATTGTATTTTTAAGGTACATATGGTCCATCTCTTAAATTAAAGTATAAAATGAAAGTTACAGTGCAGATTTGCTCACTCAAAAACAGCACACAGAAGCGTTAGCAGTAACAATAGCTGTTAGCGAATTAGAACTTGTATAAATACCTAGCCTAGCTAAAAGGCTATACTGTCATCTTTAAATAAATAAATGATTCCAAATTTTACAAAGCATACTTTCTTGTTGAGTTTTGCGTAGAAGTATTTGAATGTTGTAAAGCAGCCAGCTAACTTAGCTTACCAAACAATTTCTTTACTCAGACAAGCAACCGGAGATGAAAGTCCTCAATCACTTTGTTCGGTTCAATTTCATAGATCCCGACATGTATTACCATCGGAATGCATTTCAGTGCCAATACATACAGTACTGACTGTTTTGAGTTTTACATATACTTTAGAAGTACTTAGGGCTAATAGCCGATGGGTTTTATTTAAAACTGAGTTATCAGGTTCTAATGCTTCTGTTGATTTCAGTATTTTTATAAAATTGCTTTAGTGGGTTATTGAGGTAGAGTCAGTTGTCCATCATTTAGAAGTTAAGGGTTGCTTCTTAAGTTTTATTGGGTAAAATAATAAACCCCAAAAACTTCAGCTAGTGTGTATATGGCACAGTAAAAGTGTTATAAGAACACAGTGTGAATGGGTGTATGGTATAGTTTAATTAGAGTAGAAATGTGCCATATAAATGCAGGCCATTTACCACATTTACAAGAAAAATAAAATTACAGCTGATGTGACAAGATTTGCAAGAAACTTTTACTGACTGTCCACCATCGTGAAAGATCTTGGTTTCTTTATAAGACAGCAATTTGT
The DNA here is from genome assembly GCA_015108515.1 of Hemichromis elongatus. Taxonomy (NCBI): domain Eukaryota; kingdom Metazoa; phylum Chordata; class Actinopteri; order Cichliformes; family Cichlidae; genus Hemichromis; species Hemichromis elongatus. The sequence goes on from VUQR01035882.1 coordinate 12,089, forward strand.
TATTTATTCACTCCCTAAATTTTGTACGGAATCCAATCCAATGAAACGTTATTTATAAAGCTCTGTAGAATAGCCAGCACAGGACCAAAGTGCTGTACAGTAAGTTGAGAACAACAGAATAAAAAAAACCAGAAAAAAATAAAAATAAAAAATTAACATGAACAAATCAGTTTAGTGGCTCTGACTGCCAGACTGGCAATCACCTTCTTATCAAAGTCTTGACAAGAAAGCTAATAAAGCAACAAATTCCAAACTGTCGAATTTTTACCTAAATCAGCCAAAATTAGTGGTTATGATGTCACTTAGAAGTCAGAATTTGCAGAAACTGAATTTTTCAATAGCACTTTACTTTAAAAAAACTGACATGTATTTACAATTTAAGATTTTGTACTGAAACACATGGAAGGTTCCACCCTCTTAAATTTACTTACAGTATACTAATTTATTCTTTCCTGTAAAAACTTTACCCCCTTATTCAAATTTGAAATGAAACACTGTTAGTTGTGGGCTCAATTATAAAGTGCCACCATTTATTCATTTATTTTTAAGCCGCCACGTTGTATGAAAAATAATGAGTTGATCTCAGTCTCAGAGATCTCTACTATGAAAGCCAGAAGTTGTGTCAAGCCAGCAGAAACCCGGCAGGGTTGGTCAGGAGTTAATTAAGGGCTGTGACTGCTTTAGAGTTTAGAGTCAAGGTAAGGTGATGAAAAATGCCAGAGAAAGTGGTAGGAATATTAAGCAGTAGGTGGCAGCCAGGAGTAGATGATGAAAGAGAATGAAAAGAAAGGGTGGAGATAGAGATGATGGATCGGATACTTGTTATAAGTGATGCTACATTGTTTTCACCTCTGCATGATGTATTCATATGCTTTTATTGTCTTGCCACTAGAATGTGTTGCTCACAGATTTCAGAGAAGAGGACAGAAGCGTTTGCATTCAAGCAAAGGTGGCTGTCTTTGTGTCTGTCTTTAAAGGTCAGGGGGGCCGATTTTAACCCCTAATTACATGAAATTAAAGAAATATTTTTCCCTGAGGAAATCCTCAACACAAACAGGATGTCTTTAATGTTTTTACTCATTTCTTGGAAAATTTTGCTCCATTTATGTACCTTGAGAAATTTAGAAATCAAGGTGAAAATACACCTAATCAATAAAATCTCAAATGATCACATGACCAAACTATACCGTATCTTCTTTAAAATCGATATGTATGGGTATGCCCTGCACATATACATTCTTAGATACTCTTTGATTTTATACATGCAGGCACTCAGTAACACTGGTGATCTGATATCGCTGTGTTGGTGTTTTTACTGCATCATCATAATAATGTTGAACCATTTGTCTGAGCTTTTAGTTACCATAAAAAATTTAAAGAAGTTGCTTTCTTTCAAAGCTGCTTAAACTAATTGCATATGTTTATATGAAACTCGTAAGAGTCCAACAGATGCTCTTATCATCTGGAGAGTTTTGCAAAACAAGATAAATACAAATTTAGTTTGCAAACAGATAATATTTTAAGGTACATATAGTACATTTTTTAAATCAAAATATAAAATTAAAATTATTATGTTGATTATTATATAGCGTTAGCGGTTGGCTAACTGAAACTTTTATAATTACCGAGCTAAAACGCTATAGTGGTACCTTTTAAATAAGGAATTCTATATTAACATGGATGATGTGATATCTGTGTGTTGGTGTTTTTCCTGCATCATCACAATAACATTGTTCCAGGGCCAGCTGACCGTTGACGTTCTCTGAGCCTTCAGTTAGCATTAGCCGATAAGTTAGCTAATGGTTTTAAAAATGATCACAAAAACTCAATATGAGCAACCTTTAAAAAGTAGCAAACCTAACTTTATGATATATTTATTATGCTGTATAACTTAATAGATAAAACACTTAAAATGCTTACTTTTTGTTGCACATGATAGAAATGTTCATTATGTAAAACTTTCTTTTCACAATATTGTAAAGCTATGACATCATAACATCCCGATGGGTCAGCTGCAATGTTGATCCTGGATCAACACTATTATGATGACGCACCAACACCACGAACACGGGGATATAAGATACAGTCAGTAACAAGGTGATAACTGAACATAACTATTTCAGCTGAAACACATTCCATGCATGAGTTGTACTGTTGTTTGTAATATGCCTTAGTGAGTTTCAGAAAAATCCACCCCTAACCATTATTCTCAACTGGTGTGTGAGACATGCTGTTGAATGCAACATTTCTCTAACACTGGCTCTCCCTAGCATAAAAAAAAAAAAAGATCCTTAGTGGAAAGTGCCTGCCAGGGTGTTTGTACCCATGTAAACAAATCATCAAATGAATTGTCCTGATGTAAAATTCTCATTGCAAGATATTTTGAACTAATTAAGCATCTGCGTTTCTGTGAATTCTCCGGGGCTTTTTTGAAGACGTAAGAGGTTTGAGTAAACATTCGAAAATGCCACCACTAATTGAAACGTCTGCGCGGTGCCGCCAAGCTGATGCTATATCAGGTCAGAATCATCTTGCTGTGGCTAATAGTGTCTTTGATGATGCCTCTCAGTCTGCAGTGGCGATATTATATGTCATGCTTGGTGTCTGTTCAGCTCCTGCCTGAGCTTTGTTTGGGCTTTTTTCATAGTAGTGTGGAATTATATTGTTTACAGCTACTGGAACTGATTCTTTTCCATTGTATGCATTGGTATTTGTCTGATTTAATGTTGTTAAAATACTGTATGTCCATGTCTTGTGTGGTGTTGTATTGCTCTGCACATGTGCCCTGTACAAAATTCAAATCTTTATTAAAGTAATAATTTTCAGATGCAGTTAATGTCATAATTTCATATCTAACACTTTCGACAAAAGTGTAGTAGTTAATGTCTATTGAAAATTATGTTAAATAAAAAGAAAAAAGATTTTCTTACAAGACACACACACAAGCTCACAAACATACCTGAACCTGAGAAGCAGCAGTAATAAAACCTGCTGGGAGAGCAGGCTATTCTATAGTAAGACAGCTTGGCAGAATGCAGAAGAAAAATGACTATTTCTCCAGCCATAAAAAAGAAAAAAAGAATCATCCTTCCTTCTTTGTTTGTGAGGTCCTCTGTTAATTAATGCATAATAAAAGTCTTTTAAGCAAATTAAAGGAGAGAGTTCAAGGAGGAAAAAAAAACCCTGGAGTCTTTTTATGTAGCAAGTGTTTGTAGCTACATGAGTAAACTGAGGAACTTTTGAGACTCAGTGAGTCATTTGTTTTGTAGTATTAAAATGAAAATATTATATTTCTGTAGGAAAAAGACATAAAGGGTTTATGACCTCATTACAATGAAGCACAAACAACAGCACTGGCTAAACATGAAAGTGTTTTGTATCAGTAAAAAAAAAAAAAAAACATCTACCACCGACTTATTACATTTAATCCTCCGGTGCCGCCTTAACCAGTGCTGTTAGAGCGTTCTCAGTGTTACATTGCAAGAATACCACAGTGCTGGGATGTCACTTATTACATTTACTAAAGTACTATATTGACTTTTAATGTACTTATATTTTATGCTGGTTTCTAGTCTAGTGCTGGCTAAAAAGTAAAAAATCTAACAAGAATAGGCAAGGGAAACTAAAAAGTTGATGTTTTTTTATGACAGCTGACGTCCGCCTGTTTTTCTTACAGTGCTAGAGTGTCAGACTATTGTGATGTCAACATCATAATAAAATAAACTGTGTTGTACAGCACTCTCCATGCCCTTTCATATGATATATTACTCCATATAGTGTCTTGAAATTTTTTTGAAGGTCAACTTTGACCTCGGCCAATAACAGTGAAGGTCAAGGTCAAATGCTTAATGTTGTGAAGTTTGAAGACGAAAAAATTGTGGGTGAGATGAAGTTTTTACTGTTTTTGGTTTGACCTATTTTCACCCAAATTAGATCAGCTGGAGTTGTTATTGGTATCTATCATCACACAAAATTTAAACTACATCTTGAAATATGTGGACGATCGACTGCTAACAAAGAGGCAGAGAGACTGATTCAATCCTCCCTCACTTCAGGAGGAGACAGACAGGAGTCTCAGTTCCTAGAGTGCAGAAGCTAGTAGATAATCAACAAAACAGAATCACTTTATTAAACTTTTAAAAACTTAAGCAGATGTGGCTGCGCCTTAAACCTCTGTTCTTTCTTCTTATCTTTGAGCAACTCATTTGACTAAAAAAAATGTTTAATTTGAAATCTGATCAGAAAAAAAAAATGTATGGTAGCATCGAGGTCATTTTAATACAGAATAATGGAATGAAAAATTTAAAAAAAAAATGCTATGTTGTTGAAATGCTGGGTTGTTGCATTAGTGAGGTGAGGCTGTCACGCGGAAGTCATTATTTTAACCAAGTAGTTTGTAGTGACTAATAGTAAAGGGTTTTTTTTCAGTATCTTTAACATAAAATGTATTTTTGTGCTCTTAAATAAACATGACTGTACATTCTTCATCTGAAAAAGAGTCTCTTTCGCCAAAGACGCAAAAAAAATGAAGGAAAGAAACTTCGCCAACAGCATCTAGATAACATGCTCCTCTTCCTCCTCACCTCAAGCCTCATCTCCTGAACTGAAGTCAGGCTCTAAAACTGAGTGAGTGTCCAACAGGAGAAGGAATGAATGCGATTCCAACCTGATGATCCAGAGAAGGCGATGGGCAGGAGGACAGGCCGGTGAGCAAGGTGAATATTCAGACTCCTGAGAGAAGAAAAGTGGAGTTGTTGGTAGATTCTTACCAAGAGACCAGTGCATAGATATTGACAGCAGCTAAGTAGTGACGGCGCAGTGAGGAGAACTGTAGACACAGGAAAACCAGTACAACAATTGAAAGCGAAGACACAAGAAGCAAAAGGGGTTGGTTACGACCATAGGTAGCTGAAGGACTGCTGAAGGAGTGATGGCCACGCTGGTCTTAAGTACAATCCTGGTAGTTAGAGCCACTTCAATGACAGTTTGACTAACAGCGGCTAACAGATGTGCTTTTTGATGGAATGTTCGAACAGCTCACCTCAGTGTCGCTGTAACGAGACAGAAATGAGCTTCACTGACTCACCAACCCGTATCGGACTCTGTTCTACAGCCTCCTCCAGAGTAAATACACTTGGAAGCTTCACACCTGGCTTATTGACAGCTGAGGTAAACGGTGCACTGATAAGCCGACCCAGATAGCAAAAGACACCAAGTGGATCTGGTCCGTAGTGAGTGTGCTCTCAGGTAACATTCACTGCAGATGAAATGAATGGCAGAGTTTTTAAATGATTTAATTGACATAAATGCATTTTGTGAGCTTTAGTTAGACACAAACCCTTAGACTTCAGTCTAAACTGATATGAAGGCAGTTTATTCTCACGCAACTTTTAGCAAGAAACTCAAGAAATGTCAAGAAAATAAACACTGTAAACTTCACCCAATAAAGTATTGATTCCACTGCAGCTCTCTTTTGCTGGATTGGATAAAACCATACCAGTGTGTACCTTACTGTACGTGTGATGTAACTGTGCAATCCCAATGCCTATTTTTCTGTGTATTAGAATAGAATTGATATCTCACTCACTGCTCTGCCATCCTCCATTCTCACCCTCCACTCATCTTCTCACTCCTCCTCCCCTCCTCTCACATTTTGTTCCTTTAACACATCTCTCCTTGTTTACTGTGACATGCTTTTTGCCCAAACCCCACATTCCCCATGTCCCATTTGTCAGCCACTGCCTAAGCCAAGTCACCCTCAAGTTTACTGTAAAAAAAAAAAAAAAAAAGGGAGAGAGGGAGAGAGGAGCCTGCACAGCATGAAGGTTTGAGTTTTCAATATTGCTGTCAGAAAGCTGTCATTTTTACAGAACAATGAGGGAGGTATGTGTACAAGATTTGTGAAAACACAGCCACAAGAAGGGATTTAACACAAAGTAACTCTATGTATGCTTCTTTGCCTCGAGGCATAAGTCATGGAATGACATTTCTGAGCCTTTCTCACGCCTTCTTGTACCACCACTGTGATGGTTTGACAATCTGTCAAGAGGCTACTAATAAAAACGCAACAATCATACCTGTAGGTGCAGGTAGCTTACGGCACTGAGAGGCACAGAGAAAAATCTGTAATCCCTAATTATTATGACACAGCTGGGCAACACTTTTTAACGCAATCCTCCTTTTTCAGCGGTGGACTTACATCTGAAGTCGAGCAGTGGTTCTGCAGCTTGTGCCTGGCAGTCACAGTCAGCTGTCTGATGTCACACGGCTGAGATCTTAACTAAGTCAAAGTCCTTCTAACCTTGTTGCTGTGACTGCTGTGTGCGAGGAGCTGCTTATACTCAGTACTGGGTTGGAACATCATTTTACCACTGATGGTATCCATCAGTACGCTGTTGCACTCAGAATACTCCCAACACAAACTACTTTAATCCTGTCGTCTTTATATTCAATTAAATATCACTTAAAAAAGCATAGAAAAAGTCTGAGTGTACATCATTCTAAATATTACTGCTGGCTCTGTAGCAGCTGAACAGGCTGTGTTGTGCTACAGTGGTACAGCCAGTGACTAGACATAGTGAACCATATTATGCAATATGAAAATGTTCTCAGCTAATTTCTGTTGTTGCGACGTGTCTCACACCTGCTGTGGTGCTGTAGCTTTAACAGAATTGCCTGTCACAGCCAGTTTCTAACTGCTTTTGGCAGGCTGCTTGGTGTTAATTTCTTTCTCAGCGCTTTCAATGTTTCTCCGAGGCAGCAAACGGAAAACATGTGGGTGGAGACACAATTTCAATGTGTGATTCTTTCACATTAATTCAAAATCTATCTGTCGCTTTTTTTCCCCCTGTTTTAACACCTCGAACAAAGGCATCAATCTCGGGAAAGTGGTGCCTTTGCACAGAGAGCGCGGTGCAGCCTGCAGCACGAGGCGGAGGTGAAACGGCACTTTGACGGGAATGGATATTTTGGCTTTGGCGAGGACTTAACCCGTGACCTTGTGGCTGCTGTTAAACCTCTCACTCTGACCATCTTTAGTGTCCAAAACATATTATCCACTGTCACAAGTTAATATTCCCCAGTGGATTACCCACCCCAACCCAATCCATGATGTTCCATCTAAGATTGTAATCCAATCTAATCCATGGGATGGATGGAGAGTTTGTCTGGTACCAGTTCTGGCCAGACATCCTACAAAGTGAACTAGTCCATTAATTCACCCATTTAAGTTACTGCACATGCTTTTCTGGTCTTGAGTTTGACTGGTGAGGTGTGTTCAGGCTTTCCTCGCAGTAATTTAGAGACCAAACACGTTTGTTTTTCTCTTCAGCTAGTTAACTCTGAATTTACATTATTTTGACAACCTCTTTTTCCCTACAGTGGACTAGTAACCTGTCCAGGATGTACACTGCCTTTCAGGGGCACCGCCAGAAATTCCTGGCCCTATGGAAACCATAATTTCTGGGCCCTCTGCATTTTTCACAGATGAAATTTAACCCAATAAACATACCATGTATGATGCGACATGCCTGCGTTTGTCACTGTCTGAGCTGCATCATAGCAAGACAAGCTATGCTAGCGACAGATGGGTGGAATGAACCATTGTGAAAGGGAGGGGTGTGTCATAAACAGTACATTATTATAATACATTATTTGTTAAATATTATTAAATATATGCTCAAAGTAGACAAAATACCCTATGTGTGAGGGGCCCTAGCACATTTAACGTATATATTAAAAAGAAAATAAGAAAAAAAAAGGGATCTGGTCTTCTGGGCCCTTCCACAGCCTGGGCGCTTAGAATCGTTCTAACCTTCCACCCCTTTACGGCGCCCCTGCTGCCTATCACCCAGTGACAGCTGCGGTCTGTCATTACAACAGAAAGCACTTTAAACGGAAAGGAGAAATCCAAAAGTAAGTTTATAAAGTACACAAAATCAAAATGAAGCTCAAATGATGGTGAATACTGTCAGCAGAATACTGGGCAGAGATTCAAGCTATTGTTTACTCACTCCCCTGTGTTGGCAATGTGAGAATAACCCACACATTGTCTCTGTAGACTCTACGCAGAAAACACAAAGCTAACGTTGTGTCTCTGTGTGCTGTTTAATGCTTCATGGTAAAACACTCCCGAGATATAGCATGACGGCAAACAGGAGCAAAATAAACATACAAGGCATCCGTGGAATATTTTGTGGCTTTCTGCTAAGATACCCATAGAGACAAATAACACACAGTCTTGATTTATTCAGACATCCCTACTGACATAGGTTTCAAGATAGTGGCGTAACATGCAGTTACAAAAACAAGGCAGCTGTCAAATCAGCATTTTAAATACAAGGCCAAACTGGAGACGTCACGCTACAAATGCATGTTGGATAAAGACTTGAAGGCGCCCTCTTCAAGATCATTTGGTCTTCTATGTGCCTGCATTATTTCCTGTCAGAAACATGAAAATGTGTTCATGAAAACCCATCATTTTTTTCACCCCAAATGACACTGAGTTTGCAGCTAACCTGAAGTGTAAATTGAAAATCGCCTTTCACAGTCCTTTTGAATCACAGTGGAAATGATTACATTTACGCAGGTCTTCTGGTGGCCATGGAAATAGGAGCTTTGAGAGTAAGCTTAGGATGGTAAAGCATATGTGACCAGATCAAGACACAGAGAAACCAGAATATCTAGAAAATAGTGATTATAAATGAATAATTTAACTTACTTCCTTCTGTTTAAGAAGAGTGATGGGCCATTAAAGTAAATTATCACCTGACCCGCCATCCTTTTGGAAATACTGGTACATTAGGACAAGGTTTTCCTCATGTGGAAATAGTCTGCATGAGGAGATGTATTTATTCATTACATAATAAGCTGATGTCAAGTTGAAGCCTTAGACTGGCATATTCATTAAATTGAGATTTTTTATTTTTCTCTGAGTATCCTCAATGGCCTTTGAGGGAAAATAAAACCAAGTAATTTCAAAACTCTGTCCACAGTTTCTGTGCATCTGCAAGCCCCTTATCAACCCATCACCGCCCCATCATACTGTTATACTGCCAAATATAACTTACTGCCAATGTGGGGTGAAAAGTGGGCTGGAATGATCCCGAACGACATAAGCAGTTCCCTTTTCATCCATTCATATGCATTTTCATTTAGCCTTTGTTGCAGGTTGGTGTTTCTTTTAGCTGATGTCATAGATACCGGTAAATCACAACTCATGAGTCCACCTGCACGCATGATTTTGTCCATCTCATCCCTGCGACGTGTTCACGGTTCAGATGTGAGAAAGTTGTGTTCACTTCACCAACTAGCTGAAGAGCTGCATAAATAAAAGAGTAACTCTTTTGAAGTGGCAGATAATTACAAATTCAATGTTTCAAACAGCTCAACAAATATGACACACGAATAGCTTCTGTGCAGTTTGACACACAATCTGTCAGCTAGCTAAAAGTACAGACAGAGTGTGACTGTACTTTTTTCAAGGGAAGGAAAAAAAGCGTTTATAGTTGATAATTTTACTGTCAGAGATGGAGAATGATGTAAGAAAGAACAAAAGAGAGTCTTCTGTAAGGTGTAAACTGCTCAGCAAGTTACATTTGTGCAGTGCAGAATGTGCTGCTTCAGTTATTTAGATATCATATATCTTATTTTGAAATATTTTTGAAAACTAATTCTATCCATTCATTTCCTTCCATTTATCCATTTTATGTAAGTTAAAGTTTATACTTAATATAAATTACAGGTTAAACTTCGTAATGTGCAGCATTGTGATGTAGTTTAGGTTTTTATGTCCCACTGGCCACTGAAATTAATAAAAAAAAAATGATGAAAGTGGTTAAATGTGTTTCAGTATGGCTGTTGAAGACATGTGATCAGTCTGAATTTAGGCTTTTTAAGCAACATTATCAAATTCAACCTATGTACTGAAAAGATGCCATACTGGCTCATTTAACATGGGCATTTATATTACATAATGTTGTTGGCTAAATTGACAAAGACTGGAAAAAAGAACAAAAACAAATCAAAATGAGTCTTTTTATTCAGGCACATATATACATTTATTCTGCAGTCAGCTACAGATTATAATTTTTCTTATAATTTTTCTTTTACAAAAGGAAAAGCGTGTAACGGTGATATGTAAACTGTGTCTATCATTATACTGCTAACACAACACTGAAACTTTATAGAGCCCAGGACCTGATCTTCAAAAGGTAACAAAGGCAGTGATGATGTCAGGCTGAGTGCATTGTACTCTCCACACTGTAGACTTTCTTTGGAGTCTCTCTGGTCAGGGGTGGATCTACTGTGGTGGCATGGGGTGGCATGTGACCCCCTAAAATAATCTCTGAACCCGATATGTCTAGTCTTTATTTTTTTAAACACATGTATATAAATATTAACCACCTAGCTTATTTTTTCATTTCTGTCAAATACAGATCCTGTAATATACTTCATATGTTTTTTGCTTACTACCGACTTTATGGCTTTAAATTCATTATCTCTTTACAATATAAAGCACCTTGAGGCGATTGTTGTTGTGATTTCGTATAAATAAAATTGAATTGACCGTGTTTACTATGCTTTTTTTAAACTGGGTTGCCTAGAGCCATCCTAGTTTTGCATATGACGCTGTTGTTTATTACAATAAGCTAATATTGCTCTTTTCATTTTGATCCTAGCAACAGTTAACCTTGTTGCTAGACTCTCTCTCTCTCTCACACCACACACACACACACACACACACACACACACACAATGGTCCAGCCCACCAGCCTGTAGCATGAAAGGCTTCATTTCCTGTTGTCAGTATCAACTGACAGCTATGACTGCGCCACAGCAAATTTTGAATCAGTTTTTGGTGAAAAATGTGTTCATATCAATGCAGATTTCTGAAATTTTATGTAAATTTATGTAACATTTAGATTATTTCTAATAAAAAGAGTGTAAAACTTAAGTTAGATTTGTATTGATGATCCACCTCATGTGTAGCTTTCTGGATTTTATACTTGTTGGTCTACATGCTTATTTATTATATAGGGTATACAGTACATAAAATTAAATGTCACATGTTTTACAAAAATAAAATATTTAATTATTTTGGCTAAAGCCAAAAAATAGCTACAGATTTACATGAAACATGTGTATACTGCATTTAATATATTTTTACTATATATAATACATATTACAGAAGGTAACACCTGGACATGTGTAAAGAAGTGGTTTTGATTTTGCCACAAATGTCTCCGGGCTGGTTGTCAACTTTTCATTGTGGTTTAATCTTTGCATTTAAATGGTAACACTAAATGATGCACATCTCAATAACTAGTTTCTATTGAAATCCATAAATCAGCATACTCATCAGTTTCCCTTATTTTACTTAGTAGGTAATTCACCTACGGAGCCTCCACACACACACAAACACACACACACGTGCAGGCCAAACTCCCACAGAGGCTCCATCTGGACAGGAACAAGCATTTCCCCTCCTCCGTTTATGTCACCCATCTTCCTCCCTCGCCGATTCTTTACAGCTTTGTTAACGCAGCACTCTTTCACATACAGGCTTTGTATATACTGTAATACTGCCAAAGTTGTTGATTTTGTTTCCTCTGAGGCCCAGTCTGTTAAAAATATATACAGGCATGACACCGTGTGGGAAGCACTTGGCACAAATCTATACACCAAATGGCTTATTTGATTCTAAATAGACGGCATTGGTTTGCTTTATGTTTCATTCATTTAATTCAGGATCTTGCTTTTAACACAGCATCAAGGCTGGATACTATTTGTTGATTAAAAAAAGTAATTTCCCACCTGATTGTGTAACCCATGCCATCTCAACCAATCAATATTTTTGTACTACTTTGGAATGACCTTATTTAACGGCTGTTTTACTTGTTTGAGAAAGCAGGAAAAGGTTTCTCACGGTGGAACTTGAATTGCTTTGGTCATTAGAAGAAGACGAAGGCATGGGCTCCACATTTTGGTGAAAGCAGATGGGTGATAGAAACCAAATACCCGCAAGAAATAAATTCTGTTTAGGTGCTGTGCCAGCTTTTGGATCATGTGTCGATGATGAAAGATGCTTGTAATTGTAGCATATTAGTGATCCCGACGCTCATAAGCCATGCCTTTGTGTTTTCAAGCATCGGTGGAATAAATGCAGCGTGAATAAATCATGATAATCCTGTTTTCGGTTAATAAGTTGCACAAACAGCTCAAACCTTTTGATAGATCTCTCATGCTTTACACAACATAAATATTCAAAATAACTTGCTGAGAAATGTAATAATTAAGACGGCATCCTTGAGCTGTACACATGTTGTAACTTATTTCTGCTAATTGTTACACACATGATTGATTGAAGATTCAAGACTCTTTATTGTTATTATGCAAGCATGACAAAATTAGAGCAATACCCAATCACAGGATGCAAAAAACATAAATAACATAAATCTACAACCATATATATAAAAAGTATTGACATGTATTTAAACAATACAAAATATATTTTATATGGTAGTAATATAGATATTAGCAATATGATCTATGAGCACAGGTTTTACATCTTTATTGAGTAGCTGCTCCTGATCTGAAGCGCTATACAGAGTAAAGTGTAAAATAACATAGAAACAAGAAAAACAAGAAAACAAACACAAAACCAAAGAAAACAATATAAATAAAAAAAAATGATCAGAAGTCAGCCTGCTTTAAAAGTCAAGGAGTAAAAATAGGTTTCCAAAAGGGTTTTAAAAGGGTTTTAAAAATGTCTAATGTGAAGCAGCTACTGCAAAGGGCCAAAATCCTCTGTGTTTGAAACTGTACCTCGGGAGTGTTGGGAGCATTTGCTCTGCAGGCGTCAATGATCTGGCACGAGTGTGCAGGGTTAAAAGATCAGCGAGGTAAGGAGATACCTATGCCAGTGTAAGTAGCCAGTGAAGGTGATACAGCATGTGGTCCTGTTTGCACGTGCCAGTGAAGAGCCGAGCCTCAGCATTCTGGATTTGGATCTTGATCGAAAATTGACAGCGTGACACCCGAATAAATAAATCGTAATTTTGAGAATCTAAACTGCTCCTCATAAGTCAGAATGTGTTTCCATTACAGGTATGGTATGTCCACACTGATATCCTTTAAATCTCTGGCTTTCTTTCGCCATCCTTCTGTCTTGTCGTTTTCTCTGCGATGCGGTGAGCAGACGCATCATAATTTTTTGAAGTCAGCAGCTTTCATGTTTGTTGACAAGATTTGGTATACATGAATGCACTTTCCTGTCTGTGACAATTCATCCTGTTCTATTTTTTTTATTTATGAAATCCTAAATGATTTACTATCATTCCTTTCATTCATTCATTCCTTTTTAAATCTTCATTTGAAGTTGATCGTTTGTGCCATACATCCACTTGTCTTTATTATCTGTGAAGAATCAGTTCCTTTGGCTAAATATCTATAACGTAAGTTCTCGTAGCGTGCTGGTGTACTTACTCATGGTCTCCATGAAGCTTGGAGCTGATATGCTTTCATTAGTCTGTGCATAATCAACATTTATTATTAAATATATTTTTGTGGAAACTGCATTGCACGCTCATTCCCAAATAAGTGTGGTGTAAAGACAAATTACTATCAGAAGGTGAGTGGAAAGCTGAGAAAATGAGTGGAATCTGAATACAAGCATTGGTGAAGGGTGAGACATGAAAACTGGCAGGAGACATGCAATACTGAAGAGGGAGGATTTGTACACTGTGGCACAAAACTAAAGGCCTGAGTACCTCTTCCTCCAGTGCCGTTCATTAGAATAATGATAATAAAAAAAAAGGTGCATTTGTGTGTGTGTGTGTGCCTGAAGAGACCCATTTAAAAATGAATCCATCTCTGTGCTTTCTGCTTTGTCCTCTAAATATTTTCTGAGCGTGTCCTCCGAGGGCTTTTCATGCCATCTGCTCCAAATCAATTATGTGCGCTGGCTAAAAGGATATACGCAATCATACAGTAGGTAAGCATGCACAAACACACACAATTTGCAGTCTTGGCTTTTTTCTGACAAGAGTGCCCAGAGAAAATTGAAAATTACTCCCTCTTTTACCCTCTCTGTTTCTCCCTCTCTGTCTCTCTCATTGTGATTCCTCCCAGCTATCATCTCCATACTCAAAAATTCCAATCAAGGAAGTGGACACAAATAAGCCACTTCATTAGCAATACACACTCACCTTCATGTAAACTCAATAATTAAGGATCACGAGCACGTATTGGTAGTATGGCACTGTTGGAGCATTCTGACTCATGAGCCATGTGGTCGGTTACATGCTGTCCCCCGCAAGTTTTTTAGCACTCTTTCTCAATCAGTAATGTTTTTCAGGTACAAACTTCTGTCCACTTTGTTTCTGCATTGCAAACCTAGCTTGTAGATCCCTCTATGCCCCAAATGTTGGTATTTTAGATTGGAAAGACAACATTTTTCTTTCTTTACTTGAAGGCAGGATAGATGAGCTACAATATGTTTGTAGGGAGGAAATTTATACGCTGTAGAAAGAAGCCATTGCCTCAGTGCAGTGAAGTCCACTCCAGGGTCACTGTCCTCATATTGAGTGTGCTACATTGCTGAAAGCCAGACGCTTCAAAGGCAGGCATATTGCTTTATCACAGAGCACCTGAAGCTCTGTTTGCTCAGTGTGGAGCTCTCAAACTTCTCCCATAGCTCTGTAGAAAAAATCCTTCATTTAAATTTGTCTAGAGTTATGTGCTGTCTATCAAATCCTCAGGAGTGAGAGTGACCAGAGTGAAGGCAATCCAGCACTCCTAATCAGACTTATTTTACACAACGTATTTAGTTGAGTGCAGCAAATTTAGCATGCTGCCTAGTTAGCTGAAACCCAAGGGAGAATAACAACAAGATTAAAGAAACTAAACAACTAATACAGCAAATATGTGGAATAACTTTAAAAGTTGAACTTAGTTTTGAATATGTTACCCAGTATGGTTGAGTTTAAGTTGCTTTTTTAATTATGGACCAAAAAAAGTAGTTGGTAATTGTAGTCAAAGAAAAAATATAAAAGAATAAACCATTGCATTGAAATAATACATGAAGTAGAAATTTCTATTTGAAATCTGACTTGGTATCATATTTGCATGACCAATTATGGAAGCCCCACTGCCGCCATGTCTGTCAGTCTGACCAATCACGTCAAAGACAGTGTGGTCCCATGACCAGCGTTATAACAGCTCAATAGTCCCACATTAGATATTCTTGCATTCTTCCCTGTATAAATCATTAGAGCTCCTTAGTTTCCCAGTACCATGATTAAACATGTAACTGTTAACAAATGCAGCTTTCAAGGCCGTCCCTGAATGTGCGCTTTTATTGTTTCAGGATTCATTGTTACAATGCTGTAATTATATTTTCCTTGGGAGGATTCTTTTTTGTCTTGTTGTTGAACTCAAATATACACTATCCAATGGCAAGTGAAATAATGCACAGTACAAAACAGATCTATAATCTGAAATATCTGATTCCAGACACACAACACATTAACAGATTTCCCTTAAATTTGTTAACTAGTTATTTATGAATAAAATATGACAATACAGCTCAAAAATATCTTGTTTATTTGTCATAAATCATGAATTTCTCTGCTCGGATCATCAGGTTATTGCATTTATGGCATTCCAAATATCTGTTGCCTAGAGGACAGTTGAAGAAAAACCTTTGGTTGACAAACTATACAACATCAACACATAACATGCTTGAAGGGGATTCATTCCATCTCCTCTTTATTCATGTTCTCATTTATCAGCTGTTAGGATGTCCATACCTATATATCAGCAAAAAGCTAATGTCAGCTTTAGAAATATAATAGTGTGAGTCTAACACTGATGCTAGTGTTAGACTAAACTGTAAACATGCGATATGACTTGACACAAAGGGAGAAGAGTAACGAGCAACACAGATGATGACGAATCTCTACAAACGGCTCAGGTATTTAAAGAAATGTAGAAAGGACAATATTAAAAGTGTTTCTGTATCAGGAGATTTGTCTGTGACATCACTGCCCGAGTGCAATTTTGTTTACAGTTATAAATCGTGCTGTTCCAATCATTAGTTATTATTACTCTCTCACTGTCTTCCAGAACATGTCTTTGTCCTGTATAAGCACTCGCTTATAAGGGGTTATATGACCAGTGTTGGTCAAGTTACATAAAAAAAGAAAAAAGTAATCAGTAACTAACTACTGATTACTCCCCACAAAAAGTAAACCACATACTTTACTGATTACTTATTTTCAAACATAATTAGTTACTTAGTTACTTTTTAAAAACATGATTTACAATCTGAATGGGTAATAAAGCAATAGATCTTTCACACAGCAGAAAATAAATAAAATCAAAGACTCAGCGGTCCTGTTGCTCTATTTTCACGTGTGTAGCAGGAGTGGGGCAGGCGGAGGTTTACCCTGGTGCAGGTGTGCCACAGCGGTGATGTCAGTGAAAGGATCCCGGAGTTTCTCTGTGAATTTCACATTCCCGTGGCAGCGCACTCGCTGCTTGATCAGAAGTTTAGGGGTTTTTTTCACTGTAAAAAGAAGTTTTCTTCCCATGCAGTGATCAGCGGACGCTAATGTTTTTGTCCTTTTTAACGGAATCAAACCCAAAGTAAGGTCAGTACTTCCACGCTTTAAATGCATCAATTTCGTACTTTCTCCCGCACTCGATATATTATCCATTGTTGATCTACACACAGCTGTTGCCCCAAACATCGCATTTGCCTGCGTCATTGTCATGAGACACTCTCGCAAACAAAATCATGGTTTAGTAACACAGTAACGCAGCGTAACAGTAATCTACTTACCTTTCTGCAATAGTAATCCCTTACTTTACTCATTATTTAAAAAAGTAATCAGATTATAGTAACGCGTTACTGCCCATCTCTGTATATGACTATTAGGGTTTTCTGTTTTCTCTTTATTATCGTAGGGTCTTTGCCGTACACCTCGGGGGGACTGTTGTCGTGATTTGACGCTACATAAATAAAACTGAACTGAATTAAAATGTTAGCAAAATCAAACCCCTAAATTAAAAATCATGTGTAGTCAAATTCCTTTTGTCCTTTTCTTTTTTCTTCTTCTCACTTTCATCTACACACAATAGCATGCACACAAATATTCAACACGTATCTACATGCTTTATTTGAGCCAGTGACAGATTGTCCCATGTGGAGAGATGCAAGATTAGATTATCCTACAAGCTGTCACCTTGAAATGGATGACGACAAGAGATGTGGAGTGAGAGAAAGGAAGAAAGGGAGAGACAGAGAGAAATGCACATGAGGTTGGAAGGAGTGAAGGAACGTAGACGAGGACAATGATGAGAGTTACTCGAGACAAATACAAAAATGGCTGGATAGCATAGGGACTCCGTGTTGTTTTTTCTATGATCGTATTGAACGTGTGCTTACAGAGGAACAAACAAACAGTGCGTATCAGTGTACCAAACACATTACTGCTCTAACACAAGTTAGTATTCTACATGTGTTTACTCCCCTCGTGCACACTCGTGTTCACTCTCTGTGTTTTCAGCTTATCATCTCGTCTACATTTGCATTTCTTCATCTTTGTAATAATTTGTGCCCGCTGCACTCACCTGTCTTGCTCCATCACGTCTGCCCCCCTCCCCCCTGCCCTTTTTCCTCCGTCTCACGCATCATTCACTCCGCGCCTCCGACCAACCCTGCCCCCCCGAAACAACCTCTCACTCCCTTCTTTTACTCCAGAGATGAAATATTCATGCCCATCCATACTGGGAGTGTAGCAGCAGAAGCAGCAGCAGCCAGAGCCACAGGAGTCAAAGCTTTCAAAGACTCCAGGCCTCTGAGCTTACAGAGAGAGAAAGAGAGAGAGGGGGAGAGAGAGAAGGAAAGAAAGTGAGGTGGTGGGGGAGGAAGAGTGAGGAGTGGGTGGAAGAGAGAGAAGAGGTGAAGGCAGAAAGAAAGCGGGTGGGAGAGATGAGCTGTGGCGGAGTGAGAAAGGAAGAGAGGGAGTAGAATGATGAGTGAAAGACTAAGGAGCTCCTACGCCACATCAAACATCGGGAAACACATGATGAAACGTACCACTACTCACACACACACAGACACACACTCGTAAAAACAGATTGTGTAGGTTAAGCACAAAGACAAAGAAAACCACAGGGAGATATAGTGCCTCCAGCACTTCAGACATCGACTGGCGTGATTAAACACATCACCCTCTTTGTATTCAGTACTCAGTACTTTAAAAAAAAAAAAGCACAAACTCTTGCACTCTTGGGTTTTCATAAGGTCTGTCAAGCAGTTTTTGCAGCCATTAGTGCCACAGAACACTAATTTACACACATGTGCTATCTCTAGTAAGGACACAGGCAAATAAAATTGCAAATACTCTTGCAAGTGCACGCAAGCATAGACAAAAAAACAGACCCATTAAGTCTCTGAGGCCTTCAGTGGTCAACACTCCA
Organism: Hemichromis elongatus; assembly: GCA_015108515.1. NCBI lineage: Eukaryota > Metazoa > Chordata > Actinopteri > Cichliformes > Cichlidae > Hemichromis > Hemichromis elongatus. The sequence goes on from VUQR01035882.1 coordinate 30,575, forward strand.
CATGATCCAATAGGCCCTCCGCTGCTTATTCTCCCTCCACTGTGCCAGATGTGATCTAGAATTCACTTTGTCTAATTATCCTGAGTTTGCACAACAGAGTCGCCAGCCGCCTGCCCTCTGAATGGAGCACATGCACGCTCCAATTAGGTGCCAAATTCTGGGTTGTTTCCAAGCAACCTACATTAAGCCGCAACTGCTGCGAGGGAAACGGAGCTTCAAAGCTTTGAAGGATGTTTTCCACTGTTTGAATGGAAGTGTTTGGGTGTGTTTCATGTGAGGGTGAGTGAGAGAAAAGCAATAAAAAAAAAATAATTAAAATTGGTGGATGAGCTTTAAAGTAAGGGAACGCAACACAGATTTAAAATATGCTGTGTTATGGATTTGCTGATGTCCTGTGATCAGATCAGAGCAATGTTAGAACAAATGTGCCGAATGAGGGATTACACTTTCATTGATCGTGACAGCTTTGAAAACATCAACAATCTCCCCTTAAAAGCAGCAGTCCCTGAGACTTTTGATGGGAAGAGAGGGCACGGGGGCACAGACAACACATTATGCCTGTGCCCTCTCTTCCCATCAATAATATTTCCTGTAGTCCACATATGTCTTTGTTGAAACTGCTCAGCATCCAAACTTTAAAAGGTGCTCTTGTTGTATGGAAAAACCTCTTCTGTGGTGATTTTATAAGTTGTATGTTTTTCTGATTTTGCCATCTGAAAAATGTTATAAAACATCCTCTCCTCATCATCTGCAGAGGAATAGGCAGAGTGGTTAGGTCAGTCAGCAAGTTGCTACACAGGAGACCCCTGTAAGAAGTTGGCATGACCAGTAGAACCACAATAACTATATCAATGAGAAGTGCAGCATGATGAAATACACTGTAATTAACCTTTGCTAATACTGTAGAATCCCGTTGGGATGAGTTGAGATTTGTGACACGGTGTGTTATCCTGCTGGAAGCAGCTATCAGAAGATGAGTACAGTGTAGTTATAAAGAGAAGGACTTTGGTTCAGCAAGAATACTCAGGTATACTGTGATGTCTAAACAACATTCAGTTGGTACTAAGGGGTCTAAAGTGTGGAAACAAAGTATCCCCCACACTATTACAGCACCAGAAGCGTGCTAAAACCCACCATCTGAATGTTGCGGCAGAAAACAAGACTCGTCACGCCGCGATTTTTCCAGTCATCTTTTGTCCAGTTTTGGTGAAACCTATGTAAATGGTAGTCTCAGTCTTAGGCTCACAGGAGCGGCAGGTGTTGTGTTCTGCTACTGTAACCCATCTGCCTTGTTCTGCTGGAGCTTTCTTCCTGTTAAAAGGTGTTTTTTCCTTCCCACTGTTGCCAAGTGCTTGCTCATATGGGGTCATTTGATTGTTTTTGCTCTAGGGCCTTTACCTTACAATATAAAGCCTTTTGAGGTGACTGTTGTTGTGATTTGGTACTACATAAATAAAACTGACTTGAATTGAGCTGAATGAGCAAACAAACCAGTTGTGACTCAAGTTGCTGCTTGTATTGTTAGGGTTATAACAATACAAGGACTACAGGGCTATTTCATCTCAACAGTCATTATACAGCACTACAAAAAAACAGTGAATTATAATGAGTAATGTTTCCCCCTGGATGAACTGAAAGTACTTTTAAGCTCAAAAAATAAAACAGACATAGCATTTGCTTCCCTACTAATCTGCAATACGTCACACAGCATGAGACACAAGCCTCATCCAAACACTGAAAATGCATCCAAATAGATTCTGATGCACTCGTCACACTTTTTCTTTTATGCTTCATTGAAAATGCATTAAAACATCACACCACTTTAGCACATCAGGCCATGAATCATTAAAGCTTTAATGGCTCCAGTCCACAGTACATCCAAGTATTATTCCAGTTTACGACTGCAAAGACATTATCATCACGATGAGTAATTGGTATAAATTTGTCATGCATTTTAAAGTATGAGAACTGTAACTAGTCATCTATTCTCTTTCTCTCCCTTTCTTTTTGCTAGTGTTTACGCCTGTGTGTTTTAACTGTAACCCGATTTGCGACATTTAAGAGTTGTTTGCAAGTAACGAAACAACAGGAACCGTCTTATAATGCCACAGCATACTGCCGCAGGCTTGCAAAACATCAGTCTGTTCTACTGGGACCTGTCTCAACATAAATAATACATTGTCTCTCAGAGCAAAGTGAGCTAATTAATAGGAACATTTCGTTAGCTAATTAGATTGCAGGAGAGAACAATTTTTCAACCCCCATAAGGCACCGAATATCGAAAGTCGGTGAAAAAGATTTTAAAGCCATGGAATGAAATACAAGATGGATGGCTTATGATAAAGGACAGAGGCGGGTTGAAAGAAGACAAAAGAGACTGTGTTAAAGGGATGAATATTTGATTTAATCTGAGCTCCTTCAGAATACCAATTCATTATGTGGGCATGTGCACCTGTGCACCGCCAGAATCTAATTTAAAGTGGATCTAGCCTGCTGCATCTGACATCACTTGAAGTATATGTACATAAATACACATATATGTTTCTCCTCAAACCCAAACTACAAACTGCATCAAGTGTCTTCTTGAAAGTCAAATCCACGGGCAAAAATGATTTTCATTTAAAGTCAGGGCCTATGAGAGGAGAAGAAAATCTAAAAGGAAGGAAGTTGGACCACAATGGTAGAACTAATGGATCCATAGTTTTAGCATACGTGGTAAACCCTACCAATCACAAATAGTGACATCCTGACTCAGAGCCACTTCTAACAGGACTTGTGTTTAGCATTGACTTAATTATGCAATCTGCATTGATCCAAAGTAAAATATCGTAACTCTGGGTCACAGAGACACAGGTCACCGCAACACGCCAAATTTCTGTTTGAGCTGCAGTGACCGCACGATAGCAAACAAACACACAAATGCAGTCTCACTGGGTAAGATCGGGACCAAAAGATTACTACTAATTCTTTCTAGTCGACACATGCAGGGGAGTGGAACAGAGCGAGAGTGGGAAGAAAAAAGGTCTTGACAGGAAAGAGATGTAAGTCTTCAGTCTGCTGCTCCACATAGGGAATTTGGGAGCAGAAAATTGATCAATAATATATTGATTTTCTTAGTGAACTTTTCTTTCTTTGACAATTTTATGCAAATGATTTTCTGGTAGTTTGATGCTTAACTACTGCAGTGTGAATGCATGCACGCAGGTCTCTCTCAACCTGTTTTTCTTTTCAGCCTTCCTTTTCAATCACACAATGCAACAGTGCTGTGCATGAAGCACTGTTGGTGACAATAATTAGGATGAATAGCTAGCCTCACAAAAGCTGTGTTTAGGGTTTGCTGGGAATTTTTTTAATTTACTGTGTGTAAAATGTGCTTCACACCTTTTTCCTTGAAATCACAATTATTTCAATTATTTTTAGACCCAAGCAGATGTTTAACAGCATCTTGATGACTGCGACTGCGTTCATGAATTTCAAAAAATTCAGTATGATTCTGGTAGTATCAACAGGAATAGAAAAAAAGAAGAAAATTAGTAAATACTTTCGGTTTCTACATTTTATATGACTTACAATCACTAACCGCTTTGTTAGGTACACCTGTTTCAACTGCTTGGAAATGCACATGGCAGCAACTCAGCACATTTTGGCATTAAGACATGGTCAAGGCAACCTGTCGGAGCTCTGACTGAGCATCAGGATGGGGAAGAAAGGTCATTTAAGGAACTTTGAACATGACGTGTTTGTTGGTGTCAGACAGGAAGGTCTGAGTATTTCAGAAACTAAACTGGGATTTTCCTACATGACCATATGTGGTGTTTACATAGTATGGTTAAAAAAACCCTGAAAATATTCATTGAATGGGGAAAAAAGCTTTGTTTATGCTGGAGGGCAGAGGAGAATTTGCTGTTAGATGATACACAGCAGAAGACCAGACCAGGGCCACCTGTGTGGTGAGAACAGGAAACCAAGGCTACAATTCACACAGCGTCACCAAAACTGGGCAATAAATATTGGACAGTATTGCCTGATCTGATGAGTCTCTATTTGTGCTGACGCATTTGGATGGTTGGGTCAGAATTTGGTAATAACAGCATGAAAGCATGGATTCATCCTGCCTTCTACCAATGGTTTAGGGTGGTGGTGTTGGTGTAATGGTTTTGGAAGACATTTTTTTGGCACACTTAGAGCTCCTTCTTTCCAACTGAGCCTAGTTTAAAACTAACAGTCTTGTTGCTGAACGTGTCCATCCTCCTATAACTACCTTTTACTCATATTCTGATGGCTGCTTCCAGCAGAATAACACATCATATCTCAAATTCTTGCAAACTGGTTTCTTGACCATGCCATTAAGTTCACTGTACTTAAATGGCCTCCACAGTCACCAGATCTCAATCCAATAGAGAACCTTTGGGATTCGGTGCAACTGGAGATACAATCTGTGATGCTGCCATGTCAATATGGACCAAAATCTCTGAGTAATGTTTTCAGCATCTTGTTGAAATGAAGAGTGAAAGTAGTTCTGAATGCAAACGAAGGTTTAACCCATTGCTAGAAAAGTACTTAATATAGTGTACAGTGAGTGTCTGTATCTTAGTTTTGCTTTACCTTTATAGTACATAACTATATGAATCTACCATAAATGAAGCAAGTATCATGTTTAATATAAAAGAAGCAAAAGTCACAAATAAATCATATTGTATCCTTTTACTAGTGGAGACATTATGTATTCCCTTTAATTCTGTTATTTTCTTTACATGTCCATGTGCCGTACATGGGATCATCATGATGTAAAAGCCTTGACTACACTGTGAACGGTGTCAGCTTGAAATATTTGGATACAGCCATGCAGACACTGAGTGAGCTAAATGACTGCTAAGGCGGCTCTCATATTAAGCACAGACAACAGATGGTTAGAGGCACTATCACATTTTCCCAATTCCGCAGGGATTTTTACCATCGTCATGACTCCAAAATGAGAGATAATAATGAAGATGATGATCACCCACCTTTCCCTCTTGTGACATGGACCATGAGGCTGTCAATCTCATACCCACCAAACAAAGCAGCATACTGATGTAGCAAGCACAAACAGTTTGCCCAGTACAGCTGCATTACAGTATGTAGCCATGATATCTGGTATATGGCAGGTCTGTTTGTATAAGTAAGCATAAAATACATGCTGCGGCTTATCTGGGTGTCTGTGCATTATGCAATATGTAGGAAATAGTTTATCACGTGCATGTCTGAAATGCTGACAGGCCTCCTTGCTCTGTTTTATGCTTTAATTTTCCAGCATGGTTAGACGGAACCTGGGTCAGTCCACTCGCTCCATCTATCTGGGACTGGCATGTCTGTCCCTCAGTCTCCATGTCCTTCTGGCATTTTTTTGCCTTTCAGTCCTCCAGACTGCCTGTGTTTTTCCCACTTCTTCCTCTTCCTCCTCCATCCCCGTAACAGATACTCAGCATCACGAGTCTGTCTTCCAGTCTCCTGCTTCTGATGCTGCCTCCTCAAACAAACTGCGGAGGCGCCCTCACGTTGATGTGCATCACAAACTGACTACAAACACGTTGTACCATAAAGTCAGAGGCTCATTAAGTGAGGTCACGGAGAAGGCAAAGAAACTGATTGGAGTTGGAAAAATAATTCAGAAAGTCGATGGTCCTTCTAAGCTTGAGGCACTGTTCAAGCATCCGCTGTACAATCTGCCGCAGCCAGAGCTGCAACAAGATGATTGGCTGCTGAGGCTGAAAACAGAAGACAATGCTAAGGATACGGAAAGTCAGGAAGAAGAGAAGGAAGACATCTTCCCTGATGATAGTGAGTGGTGAGTAAAAACGATGTCGAAAACACTATAATAACATAGAAACATGAAGTGCTTTGCCGTACGTTCTGCATCAATGTGAAGCTCCCCTGAAATAATTAACACAGGTTTCTAAAAGATTAGCTCCTTTTGAAGCTGCCCTAATTACAGTAGCCCACTTTTCATTTAGTAACATTCAAAGGTTACTTTACTTTCTTTACTAATGTAGCTTTGAAATATCGGTCCCATCCAGTAGACTTTTATGCTCATCAGCTAGCGACACCATGCCTTTAGTCTAAAACCACCATTTGATTCTTATTAATTGTATTATAATAAATTATATTTTTGTAGCCAAACTCCTCATACCAACTGTCAAGCTTGATGATGGAGGGGGGGGGGGGGGGTTTTTTAAAG
>VUQR01035882.1:36811-48929 GCA_015108515.1 Hemichromis elongatus
TGAGGAAAGGAATTAATATTTTTTTTTCATTATATACTGATATGTAAAACCTTAGAAGTGAAAGAGGATTTACTTTTCTATTTCAGACGACTTTCACATTGTTTTATTAGCACGTTAGCATACCATCGATATATAGTTTCTCTGCCTTTGTACAGCCCCAGAAACATGGCTATCTTTAAATTGGAATAAACTAAACAATAAATTACTTTTTAAACACACTTTCATGCTTAGAAATAACATTTAAAGGAAAGCAGCATCCCATTATTTCTTCGCCATGAGGCTTGTGTCACTTCGTGCTGCCAAATAAATATTATGCAATGAAAGCTCTTTTTTTTAAATCAGTGTGTTGATAATTTTCCACAGAGTTGGTGGCTTTTAGACTTTTAACACATTTTCCGCATTCAATTTTACAACTGCACTTTGTTTTCTATCTGAAAACTCCACTAAACACTTTGAATTTCTGTTTATCACTAACCAGTTCTGCTGGTGTTATAGTATTATGTCTACATACTCTCCTGAAGGCAAAGCAACAGTCACGAGGAAGGCTATGACAAAGTCACATGGACCGCTGATGTGGAGACCCACCCTCCCTGGCTGCGGTTCCACCTGGGCATCTCTCGCTGGGAGCTGTACAACAGGAAAGACCCCAACCTAGCTCAGCTGACTCACTATTTGGCAACACAGCGTATCCTTGGGGCAGGTGAGCAAATAAGCGAGGTAGGCAGGGTTAACAGGCCAAAGAGAGCTGAAGGAAACGACGGGGCCTGGGAAACGTGCCAGACACAGAAACAGAGGAAGGGAACTGTTTTTTTCTTAATGAATCTGCTTTTTATCTTACTACTACCACAAACTACAGGCCGTAGTCCTTCATAAATATTCTGCCAAAACATCAGTGTGTGGTCTGTACTGCTTTTAGGACTGCATAGCTTGATACAGCAAGATTTTATTTAAAAACTGACCTTGGTTTTTGTACTTGTGGAAAATCCATCTTTATATACATTTGGATTCCTCTTAGCAGTTACAAAGTCACAGCCATGCTGCTTTCTCATTTTAACTGATACATTATTACAAAGAAGCTAATCTGTAAGAGAGCCGTAGGCAAGACTGAGTATTCACTGAGTGAATATAATAAAGTGTGCCAAAGCTCATATTTACAGCAGTGAGCATTATCATTGGGGAAACAAGACACATATAAAGGCACACACTGATGTATGCAAATAAAATGACAAAACACATTTACAGGGAATGAAAGAGCAAACCCAGGAGGATTAAGTATGCTGTTATATAACTCACAATTCCTTGTGGACACAAAGTGAGAGGACGAGGAAGGTGGATATATGAAGGTATATAGATTTCTAAGAGCCCCAACTGCATACACACTCTGGAAAAGGCACTGAAGGTTACAAACAGGCAATTAGAATTATAGACAGAAAGCCAGTGTATGGACGTTCAAAGAAAAAAATGGATAGCATTCGGATATTCAGACATCTTAACCTGTCAGTAAAGGTTTCCTATAGACCGCATACGATAGCAGCTACAGTTGTGGTCAAAAGTTTACACCCAGTCAACATGTCCATGAACGTCATGGTTATTTGGGTGTTTTAATGAGGGTTTGGGGGGGGGGTTCTTTAAACTTTTGCCTTTCCAGGGTCTAATACTTGTACAGCACGCTTCTTTAATAACTTAAAAAAAAAGGAATGGGTTTAATTCAATTAGGATTTTCTCTAATCCACACAAGGTCGAAATTATACATGCAGTACAGGCTCACAGTTGTATATACACCCCCTCTAATGTTTGCTTAAATGTCCCTTACCAAGTTGCATCTCAACCAGACGCTCTTGGTAGCAGTGGTGCCGCCAGAAATTCTGGGCCCTATGGAACCCAAAATTTCTGGGCCCTCTACATTTTTCGCAGATAAAATTTAACCCAATAAACATACCCTTTATGATGCGACATGCCTGCATTTGTCACTGTCTGAGCTGCATCATAGCAAGAGATGCTCAGCTAGCGACCGTAGCTTGGACAGACAGGTGGAACGAACCATTGTGAAAGGGAGGGGTGTGTCATAAACAGTACATTATTATTACATTATTTGTTCAATATTATTAAATATATGGTCAAAATAGACAAAATACACTATGTGTAGGAAGGGCCCTAGCACATTTAACGTATATATTAAAAAGAGAAAAGAAATAAGAAAAAAAAGGGATCTGGTCTTCTGGGCCCTCCTCAGACTGGGCCCTTAGAATCGTCCTAACCTTCCACCCCTTTACAGCGCCCCTGCTTGGTAGCGATCAACAAACTTCAGGCATAAATCTGGCTGGACATTTGACCACTATCTCTTTAATTTTAGTAGAGGTGGCATTGGTTCATTTAAATTGGTTGGTTTCCTGGCATGGACCAGGCTTTTATTCATAGTCTACAAATTTTCAACAGAGTTGAGGTCAAGGCTTTAAGAAAGCCATTCCAGCCTTATCCTTTCCAAAAGCAGTTTTCATGTGAGTTTGGGATCACTGTCATGTTGGAACACCCAATTGTGTCCAAGTTTCAACCATCAGATGTTGATTTAAGTTGAAGCTGATGATTTTGGAGGTGGTCCTTCATGATTCTGTCCACTTTGTACCACTGGCAGCTAAAATACCCCAAAGTTTGATGCCTTGAAGCCTCAAATTTACTCCTCCAAACATATCTCTTATCATTTTGGCCACATAGCTCATTTTTTTTTGTAAGTAATCCACCATTTCTTGAGATGATAAAACTGAATAATTTCCAAACAGCTTTGCCATTATTTTAGTAAGGATGCATACATGACTACATATAACAAATGTTAGGGAAATCTTTTAATTTTCTGTTTTGTATGACTGAAAGAAAAATAAATGACTGAATATCAGGTTTTTTTAATTTTGTCAATGGTATCAGTCCTAAAAACCCTTTATGGATCTATCAAGGTTGCCTGTTGATACTTTGTGTAGTTTCATTTTATTTTCACTTGCTGATGATTGGCTTTAGACACCAAACCCAAAAAAGGTAATGGATTTAAACTTGTCATTAGCAGGGTATACTCTGCATGCTGAAAAATGATGCTAAAAAGCGACTAGCATGTTAAAATATAAAACTAAGCATCAGATAACTTAGAAGTGAACAGCAGGATCTTTGTGTGTGCTGCATGACGCACTGCCTCACATATGGGAAAATGCACTATGAATTAATATCTTAATTTTATTACAAATGAGAAGCAGACTTGGTCAAATACAAAAGTGTCATTATGTAGATATTCATGCTGTGTGAGACATTCATAAAAACAAAACAGCAAGCTGTGCAGCTCACACATACAGGAGAGACATACACCGTCATATTCTCTTCTCCATAAATGTAACTGAAGGCATTCAGACTTGTGCCACTTTCAACGGATGTTTTTAGATCCTACCTACTATTAATATCTGCTGAGATACTCTTAGATAAATGGAAAGGGTGCATAACTGAACAAGGCTATAAAGTCACATGCAGCGGGCCCACCATTCTGCACAAGTGCCTACATACAGACTGGACATACATGTACGATACATAACCAAAAAATATAAGCATAAAATACTCATGCACCTTCCTTTGCATCAACATACGCCTATGTCTACATGTTCATTTTGTGCTTGGTTCTCTTAGACAGGCAAACCAATCCTCAGCATGCTTCAGAATAAATAATGCATTTAGATTTGTGTTATATGGTGCAGATTAAGCACTAATCTCGGCTACAGGCTAATTTTCTTACTGTGTCATCCCTTTTCCCCCACATTTAGCTCTCATTCATCCATGTACCTATATCTTGTGTATATTTGGGTACATTTCCCTATTATTCAGAATCACTAATACGAATTATGGATCAAAATGTGGCACAGCTTGGTTTATATCAACAAATTCTTTCTATCCATTTATAGGATTTCCTCACAGAGCTGTGGTCTGCAGCAAATAAAAGCTGTTTCTTTTTCTGAAACCTTGATTTGAACTAGTTCACTTGAAAGAGAATAAACACATGCTTCACATTGCCCAGTTGTCTGAAGTGTGGATAAAGTGGGTCAGGTTTGATGGGATGAGAGAATGAGGGGAGAAAAAAAAAATCTAAACCGTCTGATACAGACCTGTGTGAGGGTGAAACGGGGTGACATTACTGGCAAAGCATGTAAATCATATGCAGAGGCTTTACAAAAATAACATGTGCATTAGTATTAAAAATAATGATGCATAATATTGTGCTGCAGCACTAAGATAAAACAATTTTATACAGGTTTTTGTTGGAGTAATGCTCAAAATGGAGATGGCAGTTGGTGCTTTAACTATAAAACAGGCCACCATGTGGAGTAACTGATGTAATGCACTGCAGTGAATTGAAATTGCATGCATCTCTGTGACGTGTTTCTTATCAGTGGCTGATGAATATCATATGAAGTGCTTGTGTAGGCCTTTTGTATTATTGCTGTGCTCCCTTTATCTGTCGTCTTTGTATCTTTTAGTTCAAAAGAAAGGAGGTACCCAACTGAAACTGCTCATATCGTTCCCAAATTATGGAGAAGCTCTGCTCAAACCCATGAAGTAAGACACCGGTGCAATGCAACTGTCTGAGAAACATCCATTCTGATGCCGTGTTTTGTGATGCTGACTAGTAAATGACAGCACGCGCTTTTAGCAGCATGTTTATGTGCTCGCTTTTGTTTGTCGCACAGGCAATCCAGATATGCAGAGACTGATGTAAACCTCTTTTACTTCTCTGACTTTGAAAGACACAACGCGGAGATCGCTGCCTTTCACCTTGACAGGTACGCGTCGTTACACATCCGATCAGCAGGTAGCAGGCGTCCTTGAGGGTAGGCGCACAACAGGTGGCACTTCAGGCACTTGAATATTTCGTTCGTGAAGATATCTCAGGTGTAGAAGTGTGAAAAGGTTTTAAATAGCACTCAGTGGTAGTTGAAAAATGAAACCTGACCAGGTGTTCCATTCCTGCACTTTCCTGAATGGTAAAAAGAAAAAGCAGCACTTGCTTTGTGCTCACTAACCCCGCTGTGGTGCCCTCGAGCAAGGTCTTGATCCTGGTGTACGTGTGGAGGTGCAGAGTGTCTAGGAGGTCAGAGGGTCGTAGCACTGGGCAGCTTTCTGCTGTGACAGTGTAAAGCATGAATGTGATGATGGTGTTCCAGTGAAAAGGGCGTTACTGCTCCACACAAATAAAGTAGAAAAAAGAAAGAAAAACACTTCCCCTGCTCTTGCTGACACTTTATGTTCCCTTTTTAAATGTATTTTCTTTGTACTCGCTCCATCTCTGTATCTTCCTCCTTCTCAGATTGCTGGGCTTTAACAGAATCCCTCCAGTGGTTGGACGGCTCATCAATGTTACCACAGAGATCAAAGAGATTACCACCGACCGCAGGCTGTCTAAGACCTTCTTCACTTCCCCTGGTACGTGTGCAGGTGCATGTGCGTAAGTGTCGGCTCACGCCAGCACCCAGTTTATTTAACAAAAAACGATATGAATTCTGCTAAAATCTAAATGGTGTATCTGGCTGTCTCTCCAGCTGGGAACGTGTGTTTCTATGGGCAGTGTGAATACTACTGCTCAGTGGAGCACCCGGTGTGCGGTCAGCCACATATGCTGGAGGTTTCCCTGGCTACCATGCTACCTGACCTCACCATTGCCCCTCGCAGGTCCTGGAGGTCCCCATGGAGGCGATCCTACAGCCGCACCAAGCTTGCACAGTGAGCTCACTGTTTATACCTCAGTTTGACTGACATACACTGGTGTAGTTTAATACAACTGAACAGAGTATGCATTTAGAAAGACGTCCTAACTGTGAGTGGGAAAATGCCTGAATGGTATATTATATATATAGAGGAGTTAGGTTAATTGGTGATTGTAAACTGTCCATAGGTGTGAATGTGAGAAAGGCCGTTTGTCTCTCTGTGGGTGTACACTACCTCTCACCTTATGGCAGCTGTGCTCGGATCCATTCCCCCCACAACCCTGAATTGTGTATGGATGGATGGATGGATGACATTAGACTGAGTGGCCTGCTTTGAAACAAGACTTGTAGGAGTCTAGCATTTTCGTTGGATGTCGTCTGTTAATGGTTTTTCTTTTTAAAGGTAAAAATATTGGAATTATTTGTGAATGAATCACTTCTAATGGTCACAGGGCTGTTCTTTTAAACAATCTGAACCCCTGCTCAATAGACATAGACAATAGAATATTGTCTATGACACAGCTCTTATGTAACTTTTGATAAGCGAGTGCCATAGACTGTAAATAACGATCTAGTTCTAGAGCAGGGGTGTGAAACATAAGGCCCTGGGGCCAGAACTGGCCCAGCAAACATTTTGGACTTTTAAGGGTATTTTTTATAAATGTTGTCCTGCTAATAAACATCTCATACTACAATAATAATGTAACAGATAAAAAAGTTAAGAAACATGAGAAGAAAATTACTGTTTTTTTCACTATTACTGTGGTAATTTTACACATTTATTTTTTTTTACAATTTAAGCACAAAGAGTTGTGCTGACATATTTATTTCATTAACTGCAGCAGCATTTCTTTATCACATAGAAAATGTGCAGTTAAACTACTTTGCACTGGGTAGTTTCACTGGTCCAGCTTACCTAAGATCAAAGTGGGCGGTATGTGACTCATGATGTTACTGGTCTAAAGCGTATAGAGCAGGGATGGGCAACTCCAGGCCTCGAGGGCCAGTGTCCTGCAAGTTTTAGATGCGTCCTTGATCCAACACAGCTGATTTAATGGCTAAATTACCTCCTCAACATGTCTGGTGGTTCTCCAGAGGCCTGGTAATGAACTAATCATTTGATTCAGTTGTGTTGACCCAGGGTGAGATCTAAAACCTGCAGGGACACCGGCCCTCGAGGCCTGGAGTTTCCCACCCCTGGTATAGAGAATCATGGGTATTTGCTGCCCTCTAGTGGTATCTGTGAAGATTTGCAAGCTATGTATATGAAAAATTAATAGGCAGCACATCCAGAATATGCACTCTTTTTAATGATACAGCACCTGAGTTAACCTAAAGTACACGATGAGGTGACAGCAAAGGGGAACTGCACTAACTTGACCCAAAAAACAGAAAAATTTGAAGAGAAACAATAAAAGTGCTAACATGAAGGCCATGATCTGTTTTCCTTTGTCTGTCTGAGCGTCTCTGTTCTTTTGTTCCAGGTGGGAAAAAAATCCAGCCTACTGTGATACAGTGAAGCAGACACCTCCTTACAATCAGGGAACCAGACTAGTGGATCTCATAGATATGGCTATCCTGGACTTCCTCATGAGTCAGTTAGCCCACTTGGTTGTTGACTGTTAGGAGTCACTCATCTGCATAACATCCCTTATTTTCTTTTTTTTCTTCTAAGGAATTTCAACAAACTATAAAATTAGTGAATCAATTAAAGTAGCAGTGTGACGTTCCCTTCAGTTACAATAAGTGTTTTTTAAACTAAAACCCACAAACCTTAAGTGATACTTGATTGTTTTCCATCTGAAGGCAACATGGACCGACATCACTATGAGACATTTGAGCAGTTTGGCAACAACACTTTTCTTCTGCACCTTGATAATGGACGGGCGTGAGTACCAAAACTTGATTCCTTCTTATCTCGTGTTACACTTCATTTCTTCTTTAGGTGTTTGGTTAGTTTTTCATCATTAAATGTTTTTGATCCTGTTTTTTTTTTTAGGTTTGGCCGTTACTCTCAAGATGAGCTGTCCATTCTAGCTCCTTTGCAGCAGTGTTGCAGGTAAAATGAACCAAAAGACGTCTGCTTACTGATCTGTGCACTGAAAAATGAAGGACGGGAGGAGGAAGGTGTAAGAAAACAGTCAGTGTCAAGTTTTCAAATGTGCATAAACTCACAAGGTGTGGTAGAAAATCTCAACTCTAGCACAGAAATGTATCACATAGTAGCATTTCTGCAATAAGATATCTAAAAACATGAAGCTAATGCCACATGGTGCCTAATGGACTTATATTATCCTGACATCACACCATTCTCGTGATCTTGATACCTCAGAAGCAGCTTGTGAGACTATTTTTAAATTTAAGATGACCAGATTGGATTTTGGTCCCGAAGGTAAGGTCACTATGAGTCAGCCTCTCATACGTCCAATTCTCATCAATCTAATATCTCCTTTACGCCTCACCTTAAGGAAATTCTTCAAGCCTCACAAAATGAGCCACATGAACGTTTAATAGAAGAAGACTGCAATGCAGAGGTCAAAGGTCACTGTGGCATGATTAGATTCTGCTAAAACGTATTTTCTGGCCATAATATATGAGTGGAAGAGTTTTGTGTACTGAAATTATAGCTGTGACTTCAGTTGCCAAACATATATAGACCCTTTATTTTGTATTAAATTCCTGCAAAGCCTTTACGATATGATACTAATGCTAAAATCTCATAGTTGTTTATGGCATTTCCCAAACTGTTTTATACAGAAATGCTACAGCAATGTTCAATAATGTTAGCTACTGTAGCTCTGTGGGGTAATCAAGTTATTAAATGGTAAGAGGGCAATTAACATTTCATTAGCTAATGTTCATACGGTTAAAAGATTTTTAAACTTCATGTCTTAGTTCAAACCTCTTTCTTTCCAAGTTTCTTTTTACCTTTTCCAAAATCTTCTCGCTCCCATTGCGTGACTTATCTCCACAGGATCCGTCGCTCCACCTTGCTCCGCTTGCGTTTGCTGTCTCTTCCTGATTTCCGACTGAGCGACGTCATGCGGGAGTCGCTGACTCAGGATCCTTTGTCACGAGTGGCCCCTCTCCTCTCAGAACCACATCTGTCCGCGTTGGACCGGCGCCTTGCAAAAGTCCTGCACGTGGTGCAGACTTGTCAGGAAAAGCACGATGATGTAATTTACAATGACATAGAGGGACATGATCAGGGACCATGATCAGCTGTTACAGCCTGACTGAATATAGAAAAATATTCAGTTATCCCTGACATATAGATTACATATGGCTTTGTTCCCACTTTTACCTCACCAATAGTCTTTGAATAATTTTGACAAACTACATCAAAACATCAGACCAACAAACACATGCAAAAATACAAATACAGAAATAAAAAATGAAAAAAATTCAAGATTTACGGCAAACTACACGCTTCATGTTTACTTAAAGTTTTTTTTTTTTATCCAGGTCTTTTACAGAATTTTAAATAAACCATCAAAGCATCAAACCATTTCAGTGTAGACATTATTCATTCGTTTTTGTCCCACATTTTTTCCAATGAGGTGTTTTCCCCTCCATAAAAAATGCATAAATAATGAGCAATAATAACGTTTGTTTATTTTTATTACATGCAATAAAGTTTTTCCGGATATACGTACCAATAACTTAAATCGTTCTATCATTTTCTAACATCGCTCTAATCTCTTCCTAAAATCTTTTCATTGCTCGTCACTCTCAAACATAATGAAACTGCGCTCGTTTAGCCTCTGTGCATTTAGTGCATTATGCATATTGCATCCTTTATATTTTTATTTTAACAGTTTGGTGTTAAAAGTGTTTGCATAACCACATATTAATATTAGGCCTGTATTCTATGGTTGAGTGTAAGCTACAGCTGTATCTCTAGGTCCCTTTTTGGATTTGGTTTAATCAAATTACTAATTTCAGGTTGTAAATGAGTTATAACAAATATTACACACACATTTGCAATATTGATAAAGAGGAACAGAATATATACATACTGTATATAGAGAACATAGTTTTTAGTAATAACAACATGGATGAGTTGCCAGGACATACTCTGCAGGTAAGATTGTTGCAGTTCATTTGTTCATTCAGCTATTTTCTTGTTATGCCATAAACAGCTAATGACCTACAGATATTTGTATATTTGCTTTGGGAGAGCAAGCAGACACAATATGAGTCTAGGAAGGTATGTAGGACAATCAGTGGGACGTCACTGGTTAGCATGTAGGTGTTTGTGAGGACAATGAAAAAAGGTGAGAACATAGAGAGGTGTGACAGAGAGTTTATCATGAGGTACAAGAGCAGATGTTCCACACTACAGGGAACAACCACCAGACGATGAATTAAAACCCCTAAAAAGAAACAGTAGAGGATATGTAATCAAAACATCAACCACGCCATGAAAAACATAAAAACATTAATTCAATCAGTGCCTGTTATTCGTAAACTGGTGTTTATCTTATTATGCAGAAATAATTATAAATATAAACATTATAATTACTTCATAAACAAATGTTTCTATAGTGTTGTAGTCATACAGTATAATATGAATATATTTAGGTTAGCTTTGGTTAACTTTGTCCAAAGTTCTAGATTAGTGAAGTATCCTGTGAAGAACACTTCACTGACTGGAGCTGTACTACTAGAGGTTATGCTCACTTCTGTCTCCCTGCTGGAATAATGCCCGAGCGGGAGCGCGCATAGCGCAGAAAGCACTTTAAATATTGGGGCCGAGCTGTTTACAACCACGACAGCACCATGCTGATTAGATACGAACGCTCATTGAATTATCAAAGAGGCTGTTGAATGTCACACTGTTACTCGCTGTAGGCGGCATTAATGAATGGCCCTTTTGTCTCTTCTTGTCAGACGCTCAGCGATGAAAGTTTGATTTGTTACGCCCACAGGCTGTAATTCTTGGATTTACTTTAAAAATAAGCATGGATTTAATTTAAATGGGGGACAATAAATCTCAGGGGTGCGGTCTGCAGTTTCTGGTGAGCCGACAGATGAGCTCTACTAAAAAGGTTTCACTTTCTAAACGTCACTGAGAGGAGGAACCGAGAAACCAGCAGTGGGCTTTCCCAGAAGAGACGCTTTGACCCGCAGAGTAAAAACTTCCGCTCATGGCTACTATTGTGTTTTTTTTAACATAAACTTGGATTGAGGCTCACTTTGCGCGCATGTAAACTGTGGAGCAGGCTAAGGAGACCCGTTAAACAGCACAAGGGGCACGAATGCAGCGCTTTATTTCTGTGCTGCAGCTCTAATATCACATCTCGATGACGAGTGAGTGCGATCTCTTAGGAACTGACATATTTTTGTAGAAAGGTGGGGAGAACTGATTGCCGATGGATCCGCTGGATTTCCTGGAGTCCGAGCAATTGGTGCGCTTTTTCCACTGCAATAAAACTGAAATTTCTTGCATAGAAAACCCGCACATCCTTCTCTGTAAGCTCAAGGATTACAACCTGATCACGGAAAACCATTTCAAGGTGAGGAACTCAAGTGGAAAGGTTACGCATTTGTTATTTACCTCGTCACAGTCATTTCACGCGAGTGCTATTTGAATCGGAGAGCGGGAGTGAACAGCGGAAGTGTTACACGATCAGAGTTGCTGCTACGCGTAACGCGTCGATTTCAAACAAGGGGAACACGGACAACTGTCCTCAAGAAGTTGATTCTGTTCATCTGGACGTAGCGACTTATTCAGTATCAGCTGACTGCAAGTTTCCCCAACCTTAGAAACAGTTGCCTACCTTTGCACAATGACCGAAACTAGTACCACCGAGACTGAGATTTAATTACCTGGATGATTGAGCAGGCATCAAGACATTGATAATCACTAAATCAATGACAAGACATTGATTTAGTGATTTTTTTTTAATCACTAAAAAAAAAAGACATTTTCACAACCAGAGCCAGCTATTGAAACGGGTTTAAAATGAAAGAAATCAATACTCTGCAAAAGTCTGGAGTCACCCGTTCTTTCTAATTTTGCTGGGAAAATGGGAAAAGTTTGTAGATTTATTCAAAGGTGCAAACATAAAAGCAAATCTTGACCGTTCAAGATGATCCTACACAACTTCAGTAGTGTTAGGGTGCAGGTTCTGGGCAGGCCAATCCATGACTGGTAGTGTTCCACAGTGTGTTTTTGCTTTTACTGCACTGAAAGTGTGTTTGGGATGATTGAAAAATCATCGTAATTTCACCAATTTTGGCAACATTGCTAACACCACTAACTAAAATGTTGCCCCAAACACACACACACACACAAAATGGAAAAACACCATCTCCTGTAATGTAATGTCCATTGGCCATTGTCTGCCCCTCACCCTCAGCAACTGTTGTTACTGTCCTGGGGG
>VUQR01035882.1:49147-61294 GCA_015108515.1 Hemichromis elongatus
ATTATTATTCTCTCTCTCTCTTGCTCTTGCTCTCTCTCTCTCTCTCTCTGACACACACACACACCTACACACACACACACACACAATGGAAAAACACCATCTCCTGTAATGTAATGTCCATTGGCCATTGTCTGCCCCTCACCCTCAGCAACTGTTGTTACTGTCCTGGGGGTGGGGGTTTACTGCCCTGCACCCCAGTTCTTTGTTCCCCTTCCAGGACTATTTTCTATTCTTACATCCTATCAATAACAAAATCATACTAATGAACTACATTCCCCATGACTTTAATACTTAATAAACAATCTACATAAATAAATAAACAATCAGTGAGACCATTTATGATGAATCCTCAGCTGGAAGGCCGCATGCACCTTTCAGGTCCTGTGTCAGGACTTTGCTGGACTTACTTGATTGTTTCCTATTTCTTCAGGACACGGCTTCCAGATACTATTGACTGAGGTTCATCTGATGTAGATAGTGCTTTAGACCTACCACTGCCTTGATTTTATTCCACTTGGTCAGTTTTGTCAAATCTTTGAAGGACACATTGCACAGCACAATTTTAAACTGTTTCTTTGCTAAATGTTCTGTTGCGTACAGACGTAACACTGCCTCATCCCTTGAGTTAGGTGGATGTTTTTTTTTACTTGAATCGGTCAGTGTTAAGTGGCTTAAGAAATAATAGAAAAATTCCTCAGTAAAGGTCAGATGCAAGGACTGGAATGAAAATGAGCGAGAAAGCAGGCAATGTCCAAAGTAAAACTTTATAAGAAACTATTGATCAAGGGCAGTTAAAAAAAACAAAAAGGTCAGTTTCCTTGGAAATAAAATATAAAGTTTAGACAGATGTCTCAACTTTCTTACCTTTGTGTACAGACAACTTCTGTATAGTTTTTCCCCTTATATATAGAAAATATACGATTACCCCACTCCAGGCTTCTTTCCTTCTGCTTTTTCTGTCTTATATTGTTATACTGTTAAAGTGTGACTTGACTTGGAAAGCTCCACACAAGAATCCAATGTACATGGACCTGTGTGCAAATGGCAAAATAAATATCTTTAATCTTGAGGTGTGTCACAATTTTTGCACCGTACTCCACCTTACGTAAATATAGTTCCCCAGTGTGACAAAAAATACCAGCTAACTCAGTGAAGGAATAGGCCTCTGATAAATAATCATATGTAATCTATCGAATCACCACTATTGGAGCAGCAAACATAAGAATCAGACTTTTTTCATCTACTATTCACTTTGTGACATTTACAGTATGTTGGATTTTACTTACTTAACCAAACAGCCTAATAATAATTTTCTTGATACTGTGTGTGCAGAAGGTGAGTCGGATGAAGAAAAAAACGGAGGGCCTTTATGATATCCTGGACTGGTTCGAGAAAAATAAATCAGAGCACATCCCGCTGTTCTGGAAGTGTGCCTTCAAGGAAACTGTTCTGAACCACAACCCAAAACTGCAAATGCTGCGTACCAGCCTCATGGATGGTGAGATATTTCTATTTCATGATGCTCTTAATAGCTGTATAAGAAATATGTTTGGGTCTTTTGATAAAGAAAAAATTGGCAAAAGCAATCCAAACTGAATAATACGTGTGTTGTACACCGTCTGTTCTTCAGATTTATAGATTCCCAGCCAGGATTCTGCAATTTCTTATCATGATGTGAAGCATCTGAAGAACTTTAATATACTTTAAAATCAGAGTTTTGTGGTGGCATTAAAGCATTTGCAGGACCCCTTGTTCATCTTGCCAATAAAAATAATTAGCTGAGCATGTAACCAGTCAAAGAGAACCTCTGTCTATGTGAAGAGTCATCCTGTAACAGCTAATATGTTGTAATTTAGACTATATAGAACCTTGTTAGCAAGGTATATGCTATGTACTGAGAATTTAACAATGACCTGTAGGAGTTGTGCGGCTTGTACTTATTATGTCCTTGGACTTCAATGTAATTTCAGGGTCTTATCAGTTTGACACACAATTGCCTGAGAACGTCGAAATGGAAGACAAAGGTAAAAAGGAAAAAACTAAACATTCCAAAGAAGACGGTAGGCGAGAAAACTCAGTGAAAAAGAAGAGGAAATATAGCAAAAGCATATGTGATGAGGAGGATGAGCAGCCTGGTCCATCGGGCCAGTTTACCCCGGCTCATAGGAAGTCCAAGAAAATATGTTTCAGTAAGTTACTCTTCACTTATGTTTTACGTTTCTCAGCGTGACTTTATATTACTTCACATCCCAATAGCAACAGGCAAGCAAGTTATACAGTTAAAAAGACATCTCTCATCCTATAACCTAGTCACCTGGTTCTATCCCAGGATGGACCCAACAACAAAACAAAGCCTCTTCCCTGGAAAAAGAACATAGAAGCATGACTTGGGTTTGCTTTGCTTCTGGAACAATGTCATTCAGACAAATCAGACCAAATGGAGATGCTTGACCATAATGTACATTTAAAGAAAACCCAAATACAGCATATCAGCACAAACACCACACCGACTGCCACGCAGAGTTGGTATGTGGTGGATGGACAATATTTTCCTTGTATGGGCTTCCGGTTGGGTATAAATATAAGTTTAAAATCTTCACTTTTACGTTCATGTCCTTACCTATGAGGCCCCCACTTATATCATTGAGCTTCTTCAACCCTACTCTCCAAACCAGATCCTTGGATCCACTGGTAGTGGTCTTCAAACCAGTCCACGGACCCGTTTGAAAACAAAGGGGATCACGCTTTTCAAACCTCGGCTCCAGTATTGTGGAACAGTTTACCTCCCCCGCTATGCACCATCAACTTTGTGGCTTCTTTTAAAAAACGTCTTAAAACACATCTGTTTAGACGGGCATTTGGGTTATATTCATGTGTAATATGTTGTTTTGTTTGATATGCTTTTATATTCCCACGTGAAGCACTTTGAATAGCTTCCTGTTTTAAAAATTGCTATATAAATAAATTTTACTCACTTTTACTTACTATTTGGACCTGGGCACGTTGCCATTATTGAGTCGATCACGAACTCCTCTGCATACCCAAGTGTCCTAGAGTCAAATGTGAGACTGTCTGTCTGACAGTTAAAGCTTGGCTTAAACACACAAACCTCAATGAAGTCTGGGCTCTAGTTTTTTCCAGGACTGCATAGAGTTGTGTGAAAACTTGGTGTTATAGCAGGTGGAGAGTGCTTGATTTATTAATCAAGCTCTACATTAACCTTCAGTGAACCCACTTCACCCCCAAAGAACTGAGAACCAATTCTGAAAACAAAACAGGCACTGTGTTTCTGCCAAGCATTCTCCTGAATCTGTGGAAAGGTACCTCCCAAGCGGTCAGCATCCATGTTTGACCAATTGCCAAGATGGATACAGGTGTCAGTCAGTTCTATAAAACTCAGATGGTGCATAACCACAGCCCCTCTTGCTCCTACACCTGCAGTATTTTCTGCAAGATGTCTGAGGGAATATGGTTATAAGTCCTGTATATGTATATTGAGTAGACTGTTGCCCATTGCACTTTGTTATTTAGTCTCAATGTTGAGTAATCTTCTCTTTAAAAGGTTCATCAGCATCGCAAAAACAGGAAGTGAATGAGCAGCATGTTTCCATCAGCATTTTTTAAATTTTGTTTTTCTCAGCTCCTCCCATGAAGAAGGGAGAGAAGGGTGAAATTTGGACCTGGCCCCTCTACAAGTCCCAGCTGCCAGTGACATGCGGACAGGTGAAGGGGACGCTACAACGAGACAAACTGGCTAAAGGTCGGAAAAGCAAAGTCTTTTCATTGTTGCATTGCTGTCTACTGTAGTTGTTCTTTGTTTCAACGGCTGTGAAATAATGGAAAAATGTACAAGCTTGAAAAAGTGGCAGTTGCAGACAACAACAGATCATTTATGACTGAGATTTAAACTCCGTGTGTGTTAAACATTTCTTGGGATTCTTATCCTCTACATCTCTCAGGAGAGAAGTGCATTCTGGTTAATAAGCAGTGGTTGGCTCCAAGTGAATTTGAGAGGTTTGCAGGAAAGCAGAGCTGCAAGAACTGGAAACTGAGCATTCGATGTGAGGGGACGCCGCTGGGGAAACTTATAAAGGTTTTATACAAAGATAATTTTTCCTTATTAGATCAATGTCCCTGTAGTTTCATGTGAAAATGGGATTTTCACTTATTTTTTTTGTCATTTTCACAGGAAGGTCACCTGAAATCATTGGCCTACAAAGGAGGAAATAAAGTAAAAAAAAACACACACACACACATATATACACATATATATATATATATGTATAATACCAGTCAAAGTTTGAACACAAACACACGGCATATCTGGACTCATCAGACCAAAGCACAGACTTTCCATAATTTCCATTGCTTGTGTTTCTTGGCCCAAACAAATCTCCTCTACTTGTTGCTTTTCTTTTAGTAGCTGTTTCTTAGCAGCTATTTGACTGTAAAGGCCTGAATCCCGAAGTCTCCTCTGAACATTTGATGTAGAGATGTGTCTCCTACTAGAACTCTGTGTGGCATTTATCTGAACTCTAATATAAAGCGCTATTAACTTGTGATTTCTGAGGCTGGTGACTCAGATTAATATGTCTTCAGTAGCAGAGGCGACTCTTGGTCTTCCTTCCTGGGGCGGTCCTCATGTGAGCATCTTTCGTCGTATGGTTTTAAGTCGTATGGTTTTAAGTCGTTTTAAGTCGTATTGCTTTTAGCAATTAAGTCGTATTGCTTTTAGCAATTTTCCAAACTGATTAACCTTCAGTTCTTGAAGTAATGATGGACAGTCATTTCTCTGTACTAAGCTGATTGGTTCTTGCTGTAATATCAATTCTAACAGTTGCCAAATAGGGCTGTCAGCTGTGTAGCAACATGACTTCTGCACGACGTAACTGATCCGCACATGAACCCTGACAAGGCACACCTGTGAAGTGAAAACCGTTTCAGGTGACTACATCAGGAAGCTCAGCAGGAGAAGACCAAAGGTTTGCAGCGCTGTCAACAAAGCAAAGGGTGGCTAGTTTGAGGACTCTAAAATAGAAACCATATTTAGAGTTATTTATCATTTTTTTCTTTGCTACATAATCCAATATATCTTGCTCCATATATTTGATGTCTCCAGTTTGTATCTATGATGTAGAAAGTAGTAAAAACTAAAGAAAAAACATTAAATGAAAAGTGTGTGTTCAAATTTTGACTGGTATTGTAATTCTTACTCAACAGTGAATGAGTTCTGTCTATGTTTTCTAAACTAAACCGCATTGTTCTTTTTTTGCTACTAGGCCAAGAAAAATTTGTTCCCACGTGAAGAATTGACCACAGGTTTGTTCTATTACTGCAGAAACGGTGATTTTATCAAACTTGAGTTAGCAGCATATAAGCTGCTAAGAACTGTTATCTCACATTAAATATTAACCTCCTGAGACCTGAACTCTTTCATGGCATGCATTTTTAATTTCTCTTTGCTATTTGAGCCGATTGGGACCTAACCGATGTGAAAACAAAGCATTACCAGATTTTTATTTATTTTTTTTACCTGATTTTTGTTTCTGAGAAAAACTAGATCCACATTTGAGGACATTTGCTTTAAATTTTGATAGAACAGTGGCTCCGTAATGCCCTCGTGAGTGGATATCAGGCTCTTGTAGAGCAAAATTGAGTATTTTGGGTGATGTCCACATATGTGGACGCCAGATCCTAGGAGGTTAAAGCATTCAAAACTAATGGCATCCATTGAGGCAGGCAGGCACTGCAGACACAAGTATAATTGAAATAAACCAGAACTGGAAAAGCCTGACAAACTGAATTCAAAACAAATTTATTTGCGTATCCTTGTATCATAAAACTAAAATTTGCCTCAAGGAGCTTCCAATCTGTACAGAAAACAACACTGTTTCTTCTTAGACCCTCAACTTGGATGAGGAACAGCAACCATTAAGATGCAAAATGAAAAGCAAGAATATTAATGGGTGAAGGCATACAGCCGCAAGGCGCTGGTTCTAGTTTCTCTCTGAGCGTAATGATTGTCACTCATTTAAAAAATGCATGTTTAAGACAAACCTTCAGGGCAAGCTTCTGTTTTCATTGATCAAATCCTCCTTTTTAGAGTCGGAGGAAGACCAGGATTCATCATGTGATGAACCCAACACAGGTGCTGGTTTCTACACTGTAATATTTATGATAGAAGCTCTTTTAGTTATGCATGGTTATGGTTTTCATAACATGTGTCTGTTTTAGATGAAGAGGAGGCAGAAGAGCCGACAGGTCTTTCCAACGCCAAAGTGTTCAAAGTTACATGTGGTGTTCTAGCTGGGACGTTACACAAAAAACGTTTTGCATCAGGTATTTTACAGAAAGAAAGTACTGTGATCAGTGGCTGACATACAGTCATTTGAAGAAGTTTAAACAGTTCTTTAACAAACAAAGTACAGTCTCACTACTTCTATTGGAATTAAGACTATAAGAAGCATCCGCGTCCTGCTAATTGCTGCTTTGAATTGAATTAAATGGAAATATTTTAGTTAAACTGAGGGAACTTTCTTCTCAAAATGTTTCCTCCACCAGGGACACTCGGGAAGAGCATTCGTACTGAGACAAGCTGGATGACCCCAGTGGAGTTTTGTAAGGAATCAGGTCTGACAAATGTTTACTGGAAGAAAGACATCATATGGGATGGAAAACCTCTGAGTGCTCTCGTGGAGGTGTGTTTACACCACAGCTTCCTTGTTCACTGCAACTTATCTCTACGTCTTTGGGTATTTTTGTGAGCTACTCTGTGAGAGTGAGGGGGGGGAAATTACAATCTTTACATTTTCGGTTGTGTTTTATTTGCGGTCATCAATTCAAGCAGCTTTTATGGCATAAAAAATATCCAAATACAGAAAGTTAACATGTGGGGACAAACCACAGTTAGCCCTAAGCACACACCGAATGCATATAAATGCTTCGGCACTCTACAGCAGAACCAAAGCCTCTGCTCTTACTATTAATACCAGCTACAGAGTTTGAACAAATAATAAAGAAAATAAAGACCATTAGAGAATATTTCAGGAAAAATGCATCGGGTCAGTGCCAGTTTGGTTTTGTAAGATCGTTTTGAATTAGAATTTTGAAGTTGCCACTCGTGCCCAAAAATTACAGGTTAACAAATAATCGTTCTCAGATAAGCTCAGCTTACATTATGCAGTTACGTGATACTGTGCCTCACCTGTAAACCCAGGAGCAACTTTAGTCTGGAGGTAATATGAGCGTTACAGGCTTTGTTAAACCTAAAGTGTTACTTTGTCTCTTTCAGGCAGAGATCTTGAAGATCCATTTACTTCTGTGTGATTGCCCTCTGTGTAAACCAGATGCTGACGACCTGGTAAGATTCAAACTGCTGCACTGGTTTGAAAAATACTTTCTTACTCAATGCTATTTTTTCTAAATAGTACGAAATCTGTCTCTCTAAAGCTGTAGTATAATTCTACAAACAAGAAACTTTTTTCCTCTCTCAGTTCTCTTGTTCTGCAGCTGTTCTGTAGCTCCTTTTAGAGTTTAGTTGTATTTGATTATCACATACAAGAGTGGAGCTCCTTCTTTTCTGACAGCAGCTTAATGGATCGCCATCTTCTCTGCCCTGTACAGTCTGTGCCGCCGTTAGACTAAGTGGGTCAGACCAAACATTTACTTGTTGCTTTTCACAGAGGACAACTTTGAAAAAAAGTTTTTCTCAAATGGATTAAAGTCTGAAAATTAAAGACTTTTCTACAATACTGACCAGAGGGGCACACAGACCTCCAAAATACCTTTGTTTTTTTTATTATTCATTCTGCTGTGCAATTTCACATCCATTAGAGACTGAAGGGCATTAAAAACAGACTTTACGTGACAAAGCCTTTACTACATTGAGTAAAAAATCTGTGACAGGCCAGATTAATGAGCCTGACTAATAATAGATTCAGCCTAATCCTGGTTTTGACAAAACTTTAATAGGAGCTTGATGCAGACGTTTGCAGTAGTCGCTTCCTCTGAGTTTTTTATATACCTACAGATTAATCAATGAGTGCTTCCAAAGAAAGAGAGCTCATTTAGAATTTAATCCACTGCGGCTGTGCCGTAGTGGATTAACACGTGAGATGAGACCTCTCCAAAGTAACAATAATAACATGGCCTCGTGCTTGGCTCGGTTGCCCATGGACCATGTGTGCTGTGGCTGTGCTGTGTTCTTAATTTATAGATCGCAGTTATTGCCGTTTGAAGTCAGCAATATTACATCTCCTGTGTGTGAAAAGGCCTATGGAGCAGTTTTGTGTCCAAACAGATTTTCTTTGATTCACTGTCTACGTTGCCAGGAGAATGAGAAAAATGATGATGAGTGCTGCATCTGTAAAAACGAAGAAGAAGACGAAGAGCTGGTAGTGTGCGAGGAATGCCCTCGATCCTTCCACCAGAAATGCCATCTGCCACATGTAGACGACTTCATTTTGAAGTGAGCCTTCAAAAAAATGTTTTAAATCAGCTGTTTCTTTTTTTTTTTTGTCCTTTTTTATGTTTCGCTTAAGTCTCTTATATCTACATGAATTTGTAGTATCAAAACAGAATGCATTGTCAGGTATGAAACCCAATCAGCTTTAACGGGGTGAAAGAAGAGCTCCTGTTATACAGTCCTGCAACTGAATACTCAGCATTCATAAGCAGGACTAATGAATGTTGCTAAAGTTCAATGCAAAAGTCTCAACCACTTCTCATTTCTATATGATTTGCTTTCATTAAACTAGACTTTTTTGTAATATTTTTAATTGGCCTGGAGCAACAGTTTCCCAGGCTTAAAGGCTGAAGTATGCAAGTTTACACAAGAACTGGACTGAAATTTAGTGGCAATAAGTCTTATTTAAACATGTGATTGATATTTTCAGTAGAAAAATATTATTTTAAATGAAATGTGGCTGTAGACTTTTGCACAGTGCTGTCTGTGAACTTCTTAACAATTATTCAAGTGTAAAATATCACATTGTCTTTTTCCCTCGTTTGAGTACAAGTACATTTTTCTATACAAACTGACAGTTTTATAACGAAAAGACAAAGTTAAGTGCCAGCTGGCAAAGAGAGTGAATGAGCTGAGGAGTAAGATTAGAAAGTAAGTATTTCCTTTTGGACTAGATAGATAACCAAACAGGACATTTGCAAATTGATCTGTACCATGAGTCCAAATAAGTTTCACTCCATATATTCTAATTCTGTAAATAAGAAACTGAATTCTAGCTCAACGTTCAATTTTAACACAATTTAATTTGATTTTTGCTTTAATGTTTTTCACCTTCACATTAAAACTGGCAAAAAAAAGTTCTAATTGAAGACCAGTAGACATCGTTTTCAGTGTAGTTTCTACTAAGACAACATTTGTGCTGCTATTATATACATAGATTGTATTGAATTACACACTACTGTATATAATCCTGGCATACATTCCGCTTTTTTTCATTTTACCTTTTTAAAGTGATAACAGGAAGCTAAGACATTCAACTGTCACTATGATAAGAATAAAATGATATAGCTAATTGAAAGAAAATCAAAAGGGTTTATGTTTTTAAGACTAATATATATCTGTGTGTGCAGCGACGACAGCCCCTGGTTGTGCACATTCTGCGTTTTTAGAAAGAATCGCGGTTGCTATGACAGGCTGGAAGTGAACGTTGTGATGTCCCGGCAAATATCGCAACACATGATGGTGAGAACTTTCTCTGTCCACAAGTTTGTCCATGTAACCATCTAATTACCCGTCTCCCTGTGACATTGCTGTGACTTGTCCCTCTGTTGTTTCATCAACAGCAATGCCAGTATCTCCTCCTGTGTCTGCGCAGTGCTGATGAGGAGCAAATGTTTTCTCCAAACCCAATGGGCTATGTAAGTTTGTTTTAAGCTAGTGATTTTTATTCATTAGGAGCAAGTTTTAAAATATTCATAGAAAATAAAGGGCGGTGCATTAAAAACGTGAGATTTCTTAGCCTTTGCGTATTGGTCACACTTCAGATCATCAGTTAAAGTTTCATATTAGACAACAATAATCTCAGTAAATGCAGATTTTAAATGATGATTTCATTTATTAAGGCAAAAAGGCAATCCAAACCTACCTGGCCCTGTGCGAAAAATAACCTCTTTCCCTTGTTAAATCAATAATTAACCAGTTCAGTTTCATTGGCTGCATCCAGGACTGATTGCTGGTAGACCCCTTGAATCAAGAAATCACTTACATAGAACCTGTTTGACAGAGAAAAGTATGAAAAAAAAATGTCAAAAAGAAAAACATCCTACAATCTAAGTCATAGACCTCTACCAGTCTGTGGTACAAAGCTATTTCTAAAGCTTTGGGAGCCTTGTGAGAATCATTATCCACAAATTGGAGAAAATTTGGAACAGTGGTGAACCTTCCCAAGGAGTGGCCGGTACCAAAATTACTCCAAGAGTGCACTTAGCGAGTGCAATGATGTTAAACATACCAGCAAGTCAACCTCTGAATGGCTCAAAAAATCAAGGTTTTGAAGTGACCTAATCAAAGTCTGGACTTTAAATCAGAATAAGATGCTTTGGCATGATCTTACACAAACCGTTCAGGCTTTAAATCCCTCCAGTGTGACTGAATTAAAACAATTCTGCCAAGAAGCGAGAGACAAAGTCCCCAAATACCACAAAGCTTGATTGCAGTTCTTGCTCCCAGATGTGGCACAACCAGTTATTACGTTTAGAGGGCAATTACTTTTTCACACAACGCCAGGTAGGTCTGTTTTCTTAATAAATGAATTTCAAATTTTAAAAAATCATTTTATATTATCTTTGCCTAATGTTGAATTTAGCTTTGTTCTAAAACATGTAAGTGTACCAAGATTGCAAAAAGCTAGGAAGTCAGAAAGGGGGCGAATACTTTTTTACAGCACAGTACTGTAATACTCTGACTAGAATACTTTGGTTTTCTGGATGTGTGCTTTCACCCACAGCTGGAAAACTACAGCACTTCTATCCCGTGTCCGATGTGGCTGGGCAAAGTGACAGAGAAACTCCAGCAGAACCAATATCAAACTGTCGGCGAGTTTGTTTCTGATGTCCAGCTTATTTTTGTCAACTGTGCGACTTTCAACCGGGTAAGAAACTCTCAGTGAAAACTTGATGATGGCACAGCATTCAGTGCTCTCAATAGTCCATAGAGTGCTTGTTTTTATTTTATATATGGTTTTAAAAGGTTTTCATCTGCATATGAAAAAGAAGAATTAGATTACATTCACTGAAAGTCTTGGAAACTTTAATTACATCTTATTCTGATTCTGTATCTCCTTTGAGACTTATATTGGTATGTTGTGTTGTTAAATGTGTGCAGGATTTTAAGCTTTCGCTGTCATTTAAAATTTAGTCAAATTGCCTTGTTCAGCTTTTACAAAGCATAATCAAAACTTTGCCTCCTTGCAGTCCTTCTTCTGCATTTGGATCCCTGGGGGTCCTTCTCTGACCTGCAATTTCACAGTGGCTCTCAAATAGAAATTTTTTGTCTTTTATTCTCAGTTCTGCTGGAGATCTCTTCCTGGTAAAAGGGAGTTCTTCCTTCCCATCGTCACCAAGTGTTTGCTCATAGGGTTTTTTTCCCCTCAGTTACTGTAGGGTCTTAAAAGTGCATTGACACATCTGTTGGGCTAAAACACAATGTTTTTTAACAGAATTCAAGTTTTGAAAATAACACAATAACAAGGACTGTTGTTCTTTTTCAGAAAAATCCTGAAATCCTTTACATGGGCGACCAACTGAGGGATTTATTTGACAGCGAGTTTAAGAAGGCTTTCAACATCCAAGATCAGTGACTTTGAACAAATGTGAAAGTTTTTAACTCTTAAAAGTTGAGAAAACAACTAAAAACAGGTGTTAAGGTGATGCCACTGTCACTGTAGAAAAATGTAACTAGATATCAGTGTTTGCATACAAGTCAACTACAGTATACTCTGTGTTCATGTGCTGGCAACTAATGGAAAAGCCATTATTGGAAAATCTTTATCATATTATAATACATTACAGTATAATATTAAATAGAGTAGTTCCATAGTGTACTTTGTTTACATACAGAATGCACACTGAAAACAAACATGAATGTCCAAAGGTAAATTTTAATAATGTTTTTCTCTTTTGTGC
>VUQR01035883.1:0-19843 GCA_015108515.1 Hemichromis elongatus
CCCTTAGTTATGCTGCAATAGACTTAGGCTGCCGGGGGATTCCCATGATGCACTGAGTTTTCCTTTCCAGTCACCTTTCTCACTCACTGTGTTAATAGACCTCTCTGCATTGAATTGTACCTGCTACTAATCTCTGTCTCTCTTCCACAGCATGTCTTTATCCCGTTCTTTTCTTCTTTCACCCCAACCGGTCGCAGCAGATGGCCGCCCCTCCCTGAGCCTGGTTCTGCTGGAGGTTTCTTCCTGTTAAAAGGGAGTTTTTCCTTCCCATCGTCGCCAAAGTGCTTGCTCATAGGGGGTCATATGATTGTTGGGTTTTCTCTGTATGTACTAAGCGCCTTGAGGCGACTGTTGTTGTGATCTGGCGCTATATAAATAAAATTGAATTGAATTGAATTGAATTGAATTTTTTTGGCCTCCTAGCGGAAGTAACTGACCAGGAGGCACCATGACCACATATAGAGTCACCAGAAGGTGATCAGTTGTCTTTGCCTGTGGTATGGGCAGGACTCTGTTAGGCTCTGTCTCTCTGTGTGTGACTGAACTGGCAAACCCCAGTCTCTGATAAGCACACATTCATGAATCAGTGAATAAAGCTACAAATTCAGAGTAGATGAGGTGTGTTTGATGAGAGCTGGGTTGGCTAAGAAAGTAATGCTGCTGATTGCTCTTGCTGATGAGTACTTAGTAAAGGAAAGTAATGGCTTTTTAGTGAGTAATACGAAAAACTGATTGCATTTTCATGTACCTTTGGTGATCACTATTTTTCTTTAGGTGTAATGTAAAAGTTAAACACTGTATAGGAGAAAATAAGGGCTTTTTAAGCCAAAATCGTTACAAGCCTGTCCTTAAACACAAAATCACTGACTGCAGCTACCTTTGTTGTCATTTGGATGTCTTTTAAAGAAGGACTCTTTCTAATCTGCTCTCTTCCAGTGGAGCTGAAATTCAACTTGGATCAGTATGTGAACAAACGCTACCCAGGCCTCGTAAAGATTGTGAGAAACAGCAAGAGGGAGGGTCTGATCCGCGCCCGCATACACGGCTGGAACGCGGCCACGGCTCCCGTCGTCGGCTTCTTTGACGCTCACGTTGAGTTCAACACCGGCTGGTAAGGTCATGTTTAACTTGAAAAGCTCTAACCTGTCTCTCTCTGTCCTCTCTCACCTTTGCCTTTGCGCCTCGCTTTTTATGTTTTTTGGAACAGAGGGATGTCATGTAAATTTATTATCGCTCAATTATGCAGTCTGGTCTGATCTAAGCGTTCTGATAAAACACCAGGCGAGGTTCTAAATGAGACAGCGTTTTTCAGGACAATGGCCCTTATTATGCAGAAGGGTTTCTAGCTGGAAATCTTTTGCCTTTTTGCATTTCCTTTCTTAAAGACGGCCCAGCTAATATGGCATTACCTGTCGAGCAAATACACACTTACGACAAGTGAGAGCGAGTCAAACACTGTGAAATTTGAGAGTGAGTGTAATTAAAGAGGTAGCTCAAATGTTGTGCATTTCAAAATTATTCTGCTTGCGGGCTCTGGGCTCATTTTGCGATATGAGATTACTTCTGGGGGTCTCAGTCCAATGTCTGCCTGATGCTTAAGTTTAACGGCAAACGAGTAACTCAAAAAGATGTAATTGGCACCTAATTTGAGACTGTCATGCCGTCAGTGTTGGAAGATGAAGTTTTGTTCCCTGGGAAGAGTCAAGAAAGGGACAAGAAAGAAGATGAGGATGATGGTAGAAAGATGAGGCCGACTATCTACAGCATTTCTCAATCTTTATGGTTAAATAGATGCAAGAAATGTAAACACTTCCAAATGTACTATTCAGATTTGTCACAGTTGTCACACCAGTTCTTCTTAGTGTCATAAACCAGTCGAAAGACAACACAAAGAAATTGTGCTCATGTCTCTACAATCAACAGAACTGTTGAGCAAATCTTGCTTATAATAATGAGATTCAGATATTTCCGGTATATTCAGACAACATATGTAAGCAATACTTCTTCACTTCATTGTTTACTTTAAAATAAGATGAAACCTGACATAATAAAAGACCAGAGCTAATGAAAACAGAATTCTAACAAACCCGACAGTCAGTATTTAGTATGACCATCTTTATTCTTTAACACAGCCTGAACTCTTGGAGACAATCTTTCTTGTAATTTCTGAGTCTTCTCCAGGCTTCTTGAGGGACATTCAAAGCTCTTCTTCGGATGCTGGCTGCCTTTTGGTGGAGATATCATCTGAATTTCAGGAGCGGGACCACACCTCCTTTACGCCCCTTCCGTCCTCAGTCTATAAATGTCCCCTTCTCCAATACCAGCTGCTCTCATTTTCATGCCCCACCCTTCCCTCCCGATTTCCCTCTCTACTCCTCTTCTCCTCTTCCCTTCTTTCCTTCACTTCTCGTTACTACATGGGGATCTGCCCGGCCCGGGAACCATCGCCAGTCCCCTTCGAGGCCTTCCCCAAACCGCAGCACCAGTTCATACTCCTCATCCCTCACCGCTCATCGTTTCAGAGGTTGTGGTCCCAGCTAGTGAATTTCATTCTCTGTCGAGACGATCCAACATTGCTTCAGTGATGTTGTGGTCCGGGCTCTGGGGATGTCAATCCATGGCTTTTTACAATCATATATGCTTTTACTGCATTGGCAGTGTGTTTGGGATCATAGTCATCCAGACAAATGAAGCTGTTTCCAATCAGATCTTTTCCAGATGGTCTCGTATGATGGATCAAAATCTACATTCACGATTCAGTTTGGAAAAGTGATGTGTTTTTTGTGACAGACTGCTGTAACAAAGTGCCCAAAGTTACAATTGAATTTGTTTCTTTTCGGAGGCTTTTTGCTATTATTGTGGCCCATTTGTCTCACTTGCCACAAATGCTCCAAACCATCTTTGCGTTTATCCAGTCGACTATGCAGCACATTGTTTCTATGTGATTCTGGTTTAAACAACATTTTAATAAGTACAATGATTATTTTACTTTCATTAAAAAACAAATATAAACTAAAACATTAACTTTCTATTATACTCCTAGTAAATCTTCTCTGCCCACAGGTAAAACTTTTATAATAAAAAACATGGCAACTTTCTGTGTTTATTCCGCAAACTGGTATAATTTAATCAAGATCTTGTTTTGCTTCATTAAGATGAAATTAAAGCACTAAAGGTCAGAGTGGGCCTGACCTATAAACATCCAACTACAATATTAGTCATCAATCAAAGGGACCTTTACCAAGAGATGACTTCATAAGGCGTGGTTATCGAAGCTTGTTGGGCCATTCAGAGCAGACGTTGCACGGCGCAGGTGACCCGGGCAGCAAACAGCACTCGCAAAGGAAGTTGCATCAATGCTGCATTTCTGATGATAGCTGACACCCCAGTGGTTCCCTCGTCTGTTTCCCCATCTGTTCTTGCTCAGAAGTAGACTTGCCCGTCATTGATGCAACATAACCCGCTCCCCTCCTCGTAGGCTTCCTCTTCTCCATCCGTCCCTCTTCCACAAGCCAAAGCCACGGCAGCATATTTTGTTCACGTTGGCTCATCTGCTTCCGCCATGCGACGCTCTTCTTTCTGCCCCACGCACCCTCACCGACGTGTCACCTCCGTCTTCCTTTGACAACCTGCAGCTGTAGCCCTGGTTTTTTTCTTTTTGCACGAAGTGTTGTTTACAGAAGTCAGTGGAAAGTAGAGCAGAATGCTTGTGATTTTTTTTTTATAGTAGTTGCTGGATAAAGGAATATAGCAACAGAAGCGATGACAGAAAACTTCAGCAAGCTTGCTCACGCCGCTTAGATTTCTTTGTGTATGAGAGAGTGTGTGCATTTATTATCTACTGTATGCCTGCAAACATCACGCACTCTCTTACTCGCGGTATCTACACTTTCTATTTGTTCAAACGGAAGAGAAGCCGTTTATCATAATGTGATTATTCACTATGACACATACAGTGATAAGTGAGATGGATGTTTCCTCTAGATGTTGTGGTGAATATCCCTCAATGACCTTGTACACAGAGCCTGTGCATACTGAGCCAGAGACAATGCTGCCAACTCTTAGTTGCATCGCTGTGATTCATTGGCATGGTATTCCCCCGGAGGTGCTGTACATTTGCAGCTGAAATGTATTGCTGCTTCGCATAACTTATTATTGGGTTTAAGCAAACATAATTGTATCATGCTGTATCACGCACTTAGTCATTTCCCATTCCGTCACAGCACGTTGGTTTATGACTGTGGATCTCAAACACGGGGGGCATTAAGCAACTGCGGTGACCAGAAAAAAAATATGACGTGAATAAGCATGAATTATGGGAATTAACAACAAACTAGAGTTTGCTCAAATTCACATTCATCTGAGTAGCTATTTTATTACTTACTTCCACCGTGAGGGTTCATGACTGATAGAAATTAGGTGGTGTCAAGTCCTTTTTTTCCAGTCTGCTTTTTCCAGGAAGATTGCAAAAAAAAAAAAGTTGGTGTCGCACTTGTTTTTCAGGAGTTAATAAG
This sequence comes from Hemichromis elongatus, assembly GCA_015108515.1. Taxonomy (NCBI): domain Eukaryota; kingdom Metazoa; phylum Chordata; class Actinopteri; order Cichliformes; family Cichlidae; genus Hemichromis; species Hemichromis elongatus. Next base: position 4,515 of record VUQR01035883.1, read on the forward strand.
CAAACGTTTTGCACCAGAAGAGCAATGGAGTCTGATTCCCGTGGCTTTGCGCCGCTTTAATATGAGGATATGAAATCGTTGTCGTCGTTAATGCGGTTTTGCACCGGCTTAATGCTCGCAGTCCATCTTCTCCTGCAGCTTCTAACCATCCATCCTTCAGACGGGCGTTGCCCATTGTGTTCCAAAAAGGACCAATTTCCCTCCACGTGCTATGCAAATAAACAGGATTGATAGCAGAAAAGGGGAGCATGTTGTAATTAGAACCTACTGTATGCCATGCTTCAACCAAACGGTTGCGGAGGGGAGGCACCGGGAAATTGATATTTATTTGGTTTTGAAGTCTCTTGCACAGTCGCAATCTCAGGTTATTAACGATTAATGATTAACAGTGTAGCAGCTGCTCCGCCGTAAGTGTGCACTGGAGATAAGGTTGTCGATGCAGGGAGGTTGTAATGAAATACATGCTTCAGAAAGCAACTCTTTGATGAATGATGAATGTTCTGCTGCACTGTGACCTGGTGAGTGTGTGTAAGAAAAAGCGGAATTCATCAAGCTAAGAAATGGGTTAAACAATCCTCTTGTAATTTTTAATTATGTAATATTTGTCACATGTATATTTGATATTGGCTCCTTTGGTAATCTCACAGAACTCCTTCTGCTTATTATTATGCCATGCAGGTGCAGCGGTATTATATTAAATTCAATGGTACATAAATTTCAGAGGTCTTGAAGGCTGGGGAAATATTTTTTTAGATAAAGTAAATCATGTTTTTCCACTCGCTCACAGCGTCTGGCAGTGGCTCAGTGTTTATATCTGTCTGGAGATGAGAAAGGAGGCTGCAGCCTTACTCAGTGCTTCACAGAGCACAGGCCAGGCAAACCTCCAAAAAGCACTGAAAAGACAGGGCTTTATGCTGCCTTTACGTTTGTATCATATCAACCACGTCCTCGGCAAATGCATTTAGAAGTGGTGTGGAATCTAACATTGCGCCTTGATCCTTTTCCAGTTCATGCCTCTGCATCCCGCTATCTACTTCAAAAAAGCTTCGACCCTGTAATGAATTTAAATTCTGCATGGCTACCTTTCCCTTCTTTGAATGCTGCATCTTTTTTTTATTGGAGGCAGGAGACTAGCCCAATATTAATACCTACTCTACATATGCATGTCTGAGCTGCTCTGTAAAACAGTCAAGCGAAAGGACTGTGGACGGCTGCACATTTAAAGATTAATGCGCTTAAAGATGGCTAGAGGCACAGCAGGCTTAGATTCTTTATCCTATATAACACAGCAAACACAAATTAGCACCGTCAGAGGTATTTTATCTAAATTGCACCATACTGCAATGTCAGTTTAACTGGTTTTAAAGTGTTGTGATGAAATACACTTTTTTTTTTTAAATACCCATAATACAGTATAAAACAAACTGCAGTGCAATAATTTAACTGGCAATTGCATTGGCGATATTGGGTTCATAACCTGCTATTAATCATATTTTAACTATAGTGAGAAAACAGATTATAAAAGCACAGTTTTGGAAAATCAATTGGAAAAAAAATTTAAAAATAAAGATAAATATGTTTTAAGAACTTTGATAGATTTCACTCAAAGCAGATTTACTACTAACCATTTTATTTTATTTTTTCTGCTTAGAGTCTGTTAAAGTTACTGATTTTTCTATTAAAAATACAAAAAAAACCTACTCCTTTAGGGCAGCTCAGACTGCACTGAGCTGCCCTATAGGAGCAGATAGGAGCAATGCTATAGGAGCCTATAGAATTGAGTTTAATGCAGAATTGAAGAAGATCTTATTTTAGGCACTTAGTACCCTGCTGCTCTTAGGGTGCAGTTAGATCCCATTATCTGATAACTCTGTGCCTGAGTATCATTCCCTATTTGAGATCCATTAATCTGAAAATTTTTAATAAAAAATGCAGCCTTGAAAGGGGGACTGCGGGGCTTTTACGTCAGCTCTGGACAAAGGTAGGACAGATAATGAGACATCCTGTGATGCTGCTGTTTTTAAATCAAGTAGATGTGAATAGATTGTGTCTTGATGGTTTCCTTGCGTGATTTTCTTTATTATCTGAAATGCATGCACAACTTGATGTGAAGCTCCAAAAAAAAGTGTAGACTGCATTGAAAGACATGTAGTCAAAGAGTTCATTAATCATGAGGACTCCTGTTTTGAATATAAGAAATGGCATTGTGGAGCCAGCGGTGATGGATGTTGTCAGCATGTATTTGCTGTACTGGATGAGTCATTACTGGTAGAAGGGAAAATCTCATTGTTATTTGCAACTGAGCATGATTAGGACCGATGTGGATGAATAACGGTCTCAATGTAAGGGACACGAGATGACAGATAAGGAAAGGAGGATGACACAGCTTTGTCTGTCAAATGCGTCCTCATTTCCACACTGTCTCTTATCTTATCACTCTCTTGTATTCCAGCAGTAAAAACAGTGTAGGATGGGTTAGGGTGTTGTGGGAGCTCGACAGAAGGAGATGAATGGAAAAGGTTGGAATGACAGGGAGATCTGCTCAAGGTAAGGAAGTGCTCCGAGCAACACTTTTGCTGACCATGTCAAGCAAAGCACGTCATTCGTTCTGCTACAGTAAAAATGTCTTCAAAGTAAAAGCAAAGCCTTTGTTTTACTACACAGTCAAAGACTGTACAGCATATCTGAGCCATCAAAACGATTGTTCCTACTCACAGAGATTAAATGTGTGAGTTGGAGAGGGAATCATTGGATTGAACACCCTAACCCTTTAAATAGCTTTGAAATATAAAAGATTTGAATGAAAAGAAAATCACTGCAAATGTACATCATCAAAATCCAGATGTAGTTCTGTTGTTACATGATTTGTATATTTTATGCTTTTATCATTGGGCTACAAAGCAGTACACATAATTAGTGAAATTAGTGAATGCCATTTTTCATATAAATACTAGTAAAAGACCCCTTAAAATCCAAGGTGGGAAAAAAAAAACATGAAATGTAACAATACAAGTGTAACAAAAAAGAACCTAAGAACAATAAATTTCCTTCCACTCAGCATCATTTGCCCAGCTGGGCAGTATATATAAATATAAATAAATTTTAGCAATATCTGCAGGAGCCGAATTTGTAGTGAACTTAAAAATATTTGATATTCCATTGCAGTAGTTTCCCACATATAAAGCTTTCTTCAGCACATCATTTGCAGCAATTTGCCCCTCTTTGACCTGCATCTGCAAATCTCCATATAGGCAAAGAGACATTGCTCCATTTTTTGAGATCAGCAGCAGACTTTCAGATATTAAGATCCAATAAATGTACAAAAATGACCGAGCTCTGTAAAGTGTTGTCCGGCATTACATTACAAATCCCAAGTTCTAACATCTGAATGATGCACTGAATGACAGTCAGGTTAAGGTTTATATTTTTACATGGGAGTATGGTTTCTTTTCTCTATCAGCCCATGACAGGAACCACACGATCATCCCAAGCCAACTAACAATGTGTGCCGTTTTGAGAGAGACACCCTTCACAGCAAGCGTTTCTAACTGTAGGATGTTGGAGGCAGTGGTCCTGAGTCATAACTGATATTTAGTTGAAAGGGTTTTGTTTTGTTTTTTAAATTTTTTTTAAACTGTCTACTGTAGTTTCATCTACTCTACTATCTACTAATTTAATTAATGGTAGTTTTAACAATGAACTAGTGAACACCTTCTTTTTCGTGAGTTAACGAAAAATTACAGCACAGATGACCCAGATCATCTCCCCTATGGAATGTTATCGTTACGACACTGATCAAACTGAAAATTAAAACTGAAAGTCTGTTGGCATCACACTGAAACAAAGGCTAGGGACCCAAACTACTATTATTGTCCCATAATCTAGTAGCCTTGGTGCCTACGTTATTAAAAACAAAGCACAAACTTGCGACTCACTGCGCTCCCACCAATTCAAGCCCCAAATAGAAACTTTGACTCTCATATCTGCGACGATAAAACAACTCAACTAATCTGAGCAAAAGTGCTATCATGCGCCTCCATCACCACCACATAATGCATTCTCAAGAGATCTGATCATGTTTCTATGAAAACTGTGGTTGCAAATGTGATGGTAAGTCAAGACAAGTAAGAAATATAAAAATATGGGATATAACACTTTTATCCAAATACTCATGTGAAGATTTACTGTCACCAATAGCTTCCTTTATGGAATCACTGGGCTCCTTTCTCTATTGTTGTTGTGTATTTAATGTAATGTAATGCACTCTTACATGAGTGTCATTGTGAAATTACACTTAATACAACTGAATTAAAAGACTGACACCAGCGTAACGCCTGTCAATGTGAAGTTTCTTTAGGTTTATATTTGTACAAAAAAATAAAATGATACCACCATACCATCATTTCTAAAACTCACTTTAAAATACATCGTTATTTTGTTAGACTTACCCATATACATCAGTAAAGTCACAAATTAAAGGAGTTTTTCTCTAACAGGTAATATAATTTGGGAGTAAATACAGATAAGACTGTATGTTCCAAACCATCCATTTTCTTAACCACTTGTCCCATTCAGGATGGCACAGGTGTAGAGATTATTCCTGCTGTCATAGGGCAAAAGGTGGGCTAGACTTCAGACAGGTGGCCAGTCAGTCACAGGGCTGTCAAGTTATTAAAGGATTATTTTATCACCCAAAACCGTTCAATTTGATTCACTCCCCTCTGTAGTTTCTGTCCTTTACCTTCATGTGAGAAGAAGTCATTTTGCTTTTGGAAGATGAATGAGTTCCACTTTTTGAAGAGGGTGAGGGAGGAAGTAGGACACGAGTCATGGCCAAGAAACTGATAGAGAGAGGGGAGAGGGGAGTGGTTTTTTTTTTGTTTTTTTTTAAGAAATGCATTTATCAAATAATGATTGCAGCCTGTTTTTGTTTTCCTTCTTTCTTTCTATTTAATTTGCAAAAGTGTTCCCATAACCAAGTTGCATATGAAGCATATGAAGTGGTCATCGGTCAGCATGGGAAGAATATACAAATATAACTAGGGCCAGAAGCACATGACTGTCATTGTGTTCTGCCCATGGCCAAGCTAAGGAGAGGTTATTCTATAGTATGCAGCGCTGCATTTTATAGACCAAGTGAGTCATATCATTCTAAATGGCTTTTAATTTCCTTTAGAAGAAAAGTGTTTCCTTTCAAGATAATGACAGAACTATTAACTATTACCATTATTACTATAAACAGAACTGCATTTTGGTGATTCTAAATTGACTGTAGTGTGAATGTTGTGTGAACTATGTGTTAGCTCTGCAGCATGTCAAGTGTGTACCCCACCACTCAGCCTATGACAGCTTGGACAGGCTCCAGCCCCCCCCCGCAACCCTGAATCACATATGCGGAAGAAAAATCCATGGATGGATGGATGGATGTCTTAGCTTAACCTTCTCTTACATGCTGAGATAGTTGTGAATTATTTTTATCTCATTTATTAATTGTTGCCTTAAGATTTGTAACGTCTGTGAAAGTGCGTAGTCCATTTAATATGGGAGAAAAAAAGTCATGAGATGAAGATTGTTCACAGCGAGGCTGTTTCAGACTCCACCTTGCAACCATCCGCACAGGGTAAGAAAGTAAAGGAGAGATACTTCTCCCAGGAGCTGACTGAGAGTCTCTGTTCAGCTGATGTGGTTGGTTTTATCAGGCTCCTATCAAGAGTCTCACTGTTATGCGTGTCACATTTTGACATTAGATTTTCGTGAGTGAGCGATATCAAATATGACACGATATCATTTGTCGTTACCTGAAAATTCGTTTTGCAAGAACTTCATATCATCAACAGGAGAGGGAAGCAGACGCTGTAAATTGGTTTAAAAGTTGAATAAATGCTGATTTACCAGACAGCATTGCTACTGAAAAAGCATATCAGTGGTTTAAAAGTCGAGACAGGGTGTGCAGCTATATGTAGCTGCTTCTGGCATTTTTTTTGTAACTACTGGCCAAAGAACTTTTTGTTTAACATATAAATGCATTGGTTTCCTGCACATACACATCCACAGCTTTTATTTTACATTCGTATTCAGTTAAGTTATCCATTCAGTCGGTTTTGACCAGCATTTTTGCAATACTAACGCTTCAGACCTCTGCAGAACAGAATGAATATATGGACAGATCTGTTACTTGCCCAGTAGCAGACTCTACACCTCTCTCTCTTTTCATTCACCTCCTGCAACTATGCATGAATCTTCGGCATACCTAATCCAGAAAGCCAGCTCTTAACTCCTGTCTCTTTTCTTATCCATAGGTCTGAACCTATTCTGACCCGGATGAAGGAGGACCATACCCGCATTATCCTGCCCGCCATAGACAACATCAAGTACAACACGTTTGAGGTGCAGCAGTACGCTAATGCCGCCCACGGCTACAACTGGGGCCTATGGTGTATGTACATCATCCCTCCACAAGAGTGGCTGGACAGGGGTGATGAGACAGCCCCTATCAGGTGAGGGCCTCAGCCGGTGCAAAGTGTCCATTATAGATGAGGATGTTTGATGAAATATGAATAGCCTTGGGATATGACTTATTCATATGTAAAGGCATCCAACTCAGGCACAATATAATTTACTATGCAACACAAACACATGAATAAATGCTGCCTTTAGGAAACTTTCCAAATACAATGAAAAATACCACTTTTAATGCACAGGAACTCAGCGGTGTGGTGTCATTAGTGTAACTTTGTGTTGAATATGAGCAGGGTATTATAATAAAGCACCTTAGATTAAAGGAGAGCATATGCTTCTGTCAGGTTTCTATGATGACCCTAGAAATGGTTATGTGTATCCCTGGCAACACTCTACTGGAATGCAATAGGCTGAAAGAAAAGAGTGTAGCATTTCTGTTTGGATAGTATGGGGACAGGAGCTGAACTTGCTGATGAATTTGAATACATCCCTTTAAAAGTCTACTTAGATTCAGTTTAATAGAATAATAAAAACAAGTGAATTTCACCTCTGACACCTTCACTATATCAGGGAACTTGCTAATAGTCTCCTGTTATATAGAACTCTTTAAAGACACCATGAACTTTTCCTATGCTGCTTTATAATATATATGTGTAATCATTTAGCGGTTTTGTTTTAGTGTTGTAAGGCCAAAGACAGTGCAAGCACCAAGCACATAAGGTCAAGGCCACCTGACTCAGCTTAGCTCTTGGTTTTCATCTTCCATAATTATGGGGCTCCCGGATTGCTTAATGTTGCTGCATCCTTGGCGCACTGCCACTGCAATTTTACCACTAGTGCTACAGTAGAGCATCAAACTTGAACTGAAGATGGCATATCCTGACATAAAAACATAAATATAATCACAATCACCGGGAGGTGTGGGTCAGCGGAAGCAAGACATTGGCAGCTTTGAGCCACGTTTTTTATCCCATTCAAGGATACTTCAGTAAAATGGCTCCAGCTCAAGTGTTCTCTGAACACAGTTCATCTGGTTAAAGAAAGAGCATTTCCTTGTTTCTCAGACTGCATAGACTCAGTAATACATCTGTTGAAAATAAAGGGTGTTGTTCTTAAAGATCTGAGAGAACTGGGATGTGGAATGCGCCATCAGGCCTTCATCTCTGTATGAACATGAACTTGGAGTAACCCATTTAGTCAGACATTTAAACTCACTTAGATTCGTAAATGAAAAGGCACAACGTTTTTGAAATTCCTATACTAACAAGCACAAAACAAATACTAAAAGATCAATGACAAGAGTAGAGCGCACAAGCATTCAGCAAAATCAAGAGCAGAACTGATCACATACTGTAAGTAAAGTAGCTAAATTCGGCTACGCCAAAGGCCCGATCAATGCGGATCTGTGGCTGCATGTTCACCCTGCTGCCATTTGGCAAGCAATACAGGGTCGTACTGTAGCACCAGACTTTGGAGCCGTTTCTTTCTTCAGGCTGTGAGACTACTGAGCTCTCCCTCTTCACTTCACCACAAGTTTAATTTACTTGTTTATTTTAGCAGCATAACAGGAAAAAAAAAACATCTGAAACATCAATGTACAACCCTGTGCTGCACAATGATGAATAAATGCCTGCAGAGTGTCAGCGTTGATTTTGTAAAGCGCTAAAAGGAATCAATAATTCTTGTCTGCTGGTGTAAACCTAGGTGCAGACAGCATTGCTGCTATAAACCGAACAGTTAAACGTGTTCATTTATATCACTTAATGTCCTGGCCACTGCATTTTTAACCAAGCTATAAGCATGAAACCCACTGATGTGTACTGCCACGATGTCTTCCATTATCCCAGACACCAAGACATTCACACATAGTGTTCAGTTCTGACCACAGGCAACAGAAACATGAATTGGAAGCCAGAGTTTCATTACCTATCACAGACCAGTGCTGGAAAAGCAATAACAATTTCATTTGGTACATGGTGTTCTCATACAAACAAACAACTAGTGTGGACCTAAATATTGGATGTCTTATCAAACCTCCACGAGAATCATGTATTACCAAATATCAATTGCTAGAGTTGAGATAAAAAGAAATGATAAGGGAAGACATTCACATATTGCAAAGCTGGTTCATCTTTCCTATTGACAGTTTGCTGAAAATGCACAGATCGCCTCAAGGGCCAGCTGAAGTGTGTCAGCTGGGTGGATCCCTATTGGAAATCATTTTCCTTCTTGCTTCCTGAAAGGCTTCTACCCATCAAAAACAGAAGCTCTGTGGCCCCCTCAGAGCTCACTCACAAAGTGTCTGGTTGTGTGGACGCATTCAACGACAAACAGAGTAAAAGTGCTCGAGAAAGCACAAACATGTTGTGAGAACAGAAGATTGCAACCATTATTGAGATATTGTGCAGCAGACTCACAGGCAGAAGTATGTATTTTGACGATGCGGCTCCATTAATTATAAGCACTGATTCAAGAAGAAACCTCTTCTTTTTTTTTTCTTTTTTTCAAAAACCTGTTCAACAGTTGTTTGAATCAAGCTAAGTCTAATGTAAAATTTCAACTCTATTTCATCATCTGGGGATCTTTATCTTGCCATATAATGCATACATCTATCAAACATTTACACTGCAAGCAGGAGACAAGGACAAGAGGTGCAAGGGGCGGATGAGTCCTGCAGGCTGACCATCTGCATGCTAAAAATAACTAAACCTCGTGACGTTACATGAGAAATCCACTGGATGATTACACCATCAATCTGTGATGTCTGATGGACTCCAGAAGTTGTTTTGTGACTTATGATTTCCTGTTTTTTGAAGGCCATGCTTTGTTTGAGGCCCCAGAGAGGAAGGAGATCTCTGTTGTGTGTGCCTTCAGGTACAAAGTACAGACACAACAACAGCGTTGGCAGAAAGGAAGCAATAGAAGCGTGCGTCATTCGCCCATGCAAAATATTAGCAAAAATCAATGCCAGACTCTTTGTGTTTTACATTCACCCACTTGTTTATTGAATATTCTTGTAATGGAGAAAACCTTTCTTGTCTATCACTTTTTTACTGCATGAAGACCTTGTGATACTATGTAGAGTACCTCGTGAACCAGGCTAAACCAGGCTTAACTAGCTAGATGAAGTTAGATGAAGTGAAGAGACGAAAGAAGAGCTTAGGGGGACAACAAATAAATAAAAAAAAGTTCCCAAATATCTCCACAAAGTAACAAACTCACAGAGGACAAAGTACAAACTACAGGAGAAACAAGACACAAGGTTAATAGCATGCAATGGCAAATAAATGCCCGCAGAGTAAAAGAGAGTAGAGTGCTGAGTGTATTATGGGAGTTCCTCCAGCAGCGTGTGCCTGTACCCATATAATTATGAAACCTGCAGGGTCACCTAATCTGGCCCTAAAGATAAGCTTTATCAAAAAGGAAAGTTTTAAGCCTCACCTGAAAAGTACCCAAACAAGGTGACACTTTCAAAGAAAAGGGACACTAATAGTTAAAGCCCGTCCTTTACATTCTGTTATATAAAAATAGGGGAACCACAAAAAAGGCTGCACTATGAAAGCAAAGTGCTCTGTTGAGATGATATGGCGAGGTCTTTTCAACATAGTGTGGCATCATTAAGGATTTGTATGTGAGAAGGGTGTTGAATGCAGTGAGGGGAAGCTAACAGGGTAGAAAAGTGATCCGTCCTGCTAGTCATTGTTAGTACTCTCACTTTTGCATCTGGTAGAGGCTTTTAGGAGAACTATTAGTGCATCCCTCTGATAAGTAATTACAATAGTTCAACCAGGAATTAACAGATGGGTGGTCCACTTAATCAGCATCACTCTGAGACAGGATGTTCCTCGTTTTTACAGCCATCTACAAAAAATAACAGGGGTACTGGAATATTCGGTATGAGTCCGGTTTACTAAAGAGGAGCAAATTAGCATGATGATGCAACTGCAAAAGTTTCCTAAGGGGAGGTTTAAGTTCTGGGGATCATCTACTCACTTCATTGTAATTTATAAATACAGCAAAGCCCGTTCCCATTAATGATCACCAGTATTCGACGAAGAGCAGAATAAATTTGGGAGTTGAAAACAACCAGGCCTGATGTGGAAGTAAATAATGTAGTGACAAAAATAATGCAGTGTAAGTTCAGGTTTCTCTCCTGAAACAGCATTACAGTTCAGCCTGTGTGAGGCTACGAGTATATTACATATTATATTTGTCAGACATTCATCAAACACACTATAGATCTGTTTAAATCCCATTAACAGGTATTCCAGTTTATTAAATCCCATGTAATTAATTAAGTACTATTGGTTCAGTTCAGTAAAGTTCTTCTCTAGTTTATCAAAATAACAGTATTGTTAAAGCAATCACAGCTTTCAGCCATCCTCCAGGGCCGAAAATGACATGGATGCAAAATAAGATGTGAACTTTTTTTATGCATGAATTCAACAAAATTTCCTATAACACACTTTAATAACTCGTGTTTGCAGAATTCATTTAAATACTGTCTGCCCCAAAACTTGCTGTGTGAAAGTGAAACTCTAAAAAAGGCCAGCCATAGAAATATCCGTGTCTGCACCTTTCGGCTGTTATACTGACATGACACCGCTTACCGACAGCAGCCTTTGAGTGCCAAATATTTCAGTCCAGCACCATTAGTACATCTGGGCAAATAAAATCTGCATGCTTTTTGTTAATCATTCTGCAATAGCATGAGCGTGAGCTAGTGAGATTTAATAAGGACCATAAATAGCTAGAAGAAGAAAAGAAGAATGTCTGTTAGTGGGTTAAAGGGATTGGATACTAAGGATTGAGGTGTAGCGTGGATGACTGAATATATTGGGATCCAAGCTGTTAGCTGATATATTCCAAGGTTTCAGAGATAATATAAAATAATTGCTCGGTCATCTATCAAACCATTTACCAACTTTTTCATAAGTGAGATCTAATGCTCTTCTATTTAATTTTATTTGCGTTGTGTTTTTGATTCTGCTGTAGAAGTCATGAATTTCTATTAGGTTCATTGAGCTGTTCTTCTTCTGTTGATTTTGTTTTTTCGTTTCTTTAATTCGGTGATCAGGGAGCAGACGCAGTCTCTATGGTGCTTTTGATGGGTTTGACGGCTGAAGGGAAATTGCAGAGAAGTAACTAATTACTCATTACTTTATTTTTTAATCTTAGATGAATAAATTAATAATTATTTTTATATGACAGATGCACCACCCAAAGTGGGATGGATGCTGTCTCTTTTAATCAGATCTGGTTTTCCATTGCTTGGTTTCTAACTACCAGCATCTTTTGACTATTTTAAGCACTTTACCATAGTCAGTGTCACTGCGGTGGGTATAAATGTCTTCCTTTTCTTCTTCACATATTATTCTTAGCCAGTTAAGGCTCTGGTCTTAAGAATATGTTGGAATATATTAGCCTAATTACCTGATTTAATTGGATAATTAATGCCATAAAATACCATAAAATGCCCGGTTGATAATGTGGCCACCAAACTTGGCAACAATTTATTCTTTTCCTTTTTCTTAACTTAAAAAGATAAAGCCACAAAAAATCTCATACCAACTGGTGGATGTTTCTTATACAATATAAATTACACAGTGCGGAACGATCAATCGGTGCAAGGATTTTATTTCATTGTCACATGCGTCCAGCTTAATAAGGTGCTGAGAGGGTACTGAGGGAGAGAAACAGTGTTTACCTTGCCAGGAAGCTTAATCTAAAGGGAGCACTCAAAGAGATTTGCACAAAGTTAGCAGTACAGACAGGAAGGCCACTTGTCAAGGGAAGTGAAAGGATGGGATGAATCAGGCCCAGAGTGTGCAGTGTCTGTCTTTTTCATCTACACAGCCAGTAAAAAATGATGGCACTTGAAAGCCTGTCTGTCACCCCCTCAATAATTTAAACAAGCCGGTGTGTCAGGAAATAAAAGTATAGAACTCAGCAAGCATGATTCATAAAAAAAAAAGATAGACTTTTAATTGTTACTGCGAGAGTGTTTAACTAGAACTGCCAATCCGTGATCGCAAGCAAGTTTCACTTTTAAATTGGATTTTCTTTATTATGTTTGATTTTCAGCTTTTTTAAAAATTAAAGTGACACAGCTCATGAGACATATATACTGTGAATGTCAAGCTTTAAAGACATTTCTGGAAAAAAAAAAAACCCTAAATGGTTAAAGTGCTTCCTTGGCGATATATTGGTTCAGGGGGTTGGAAGCCCTGCGTCAAACTTTTATTTATCTACTGGTGCAGGATTTTCAAAGTAACAGTCTATGGTTATATTTCAGTCAGCGTTTTATATGGGGGTTTAAACCTAAAAGCACCTTTCTTTTTGGCTTGCACTCCGTGCAGCTTAATGCTCTCGTTTAATACAGTCCGTGAATCAAAATGCAGCTCTTGAAGCACTTTACAGTACTTCCTACTGCAATGTCTGTCAAAGTGAAGTGGCTGACATTCATGTGTGTGTAACCGGCTTTCTCTGTGTGTGCATGTTTGTGTAATACATGGTGAACTTACCGCAGGCATTATTTCAGATAGAAAATTCATGTTTTTCATTGGTCACTAAAAAATAATGCTGTTCAAGACCCTGAATGACTGTAATGCTCTTAATGGGGCTTTGTTCTGGGCACTTTCGATGGGACTGATAATAGTGCTGAAAGTAGTCCAGCTGCCTAAATGGGACCATTTCTTCTAGTGAAGATGTAAAATCTTCCTCTTGTTTTAAAAACAAACAAACTACCCTTTAAATGTTTTATATCAGCTAAATTTGGCTGGATTTTAAGTTGTATTATAGAATTTAAAGTATTTTTATGGTGTAATTAAAATTATTCTGTGTATTTTTACTTTCTTAATTTATTTTCTATACTCTATATTGTGTTTCATTCTGTTTTATTTGTTATAGCAACCATCGATAGGTTTGTGTCACAGCGAATAAAATTTATTTGCCAGAATGTAAAGAACTGTAAAGTCAGACTCAGCTGTTCACTTTTTTTTTTTCTTGAAAAAAATTAAATAAACCAAATATACTGTGAGGCTGTCATGTGGCTCTCATTTGGATCGCTGGCGCCCAGAATTTTGGGCAGAAGTGGAAATTTCATGGCTGATTAAAACAACCTACTCACCCCCGTTGGCTTGTACTTCTGAGTGGCTGCTGCGGTGATCTGGTAGCCTAACTGCTTGTGTTTAATAACACTGGACCTGTTGTATCTGTCCCCTGATTAGTGACGAATCGAAGAGTCATATCAGATTCAAATCAACTAATTTAGTTACTCTGCAACTCCATGACTCTCCTCGGTAGTACTGAGCAGTTTAGTGTCTTTAAGCACATGGCTTGAAAAAATTCTGTTTTATTGCATATATATGTATATATGAGATATGAGCTTTTCTTTTTCAGTAATAGAATAAAGAAAATGATCCCACAGTGTGCTCCCTGAACAGAAGCACGTAAAAAAACTCAGTAAATGCTTACCTAACATAAAAGCAAAGGTGGTTACTAAAATTAAACTGAACTAGTGTTTGTTTGTTTTTCCATCTTTTTGGCATTTCTACACCATCCCTCAGTCGATCAAGCCTCAGTCTTCTCTTTATCTAAAAAAGCAATCTATAAAAAGGTTTGATCTTGTCCCGTGCTGACTTTCTTTACACTTTCATTTAAAGTTTAGAGAACAGCAACTTGTCTGTGTCTTTGTCGAAAATGACCAGGCCCTGCTGTGGAATAGAAACCCTCTAAAAACTAACGCATGATGATCTGCAGGAGAAACGAGACCATCTTATATATTGCAAAAAATCTTACACATTGCACAGAAAATAGAGAACAATGAAAGGTTCACCGCTGCAGGACACTGTTTCTTTCTCATGTCTTGGCAATATCTGCTGTAAGATTGTGCCTTAATGGAAACAGTCTTTCTGTGCCATACAGACTTGAACATGAACGCGGCATGTCTCCAACACACATTTATTTGCAGTAATTGAGGTTTAAGGTTTCACTTTAAACCCCCACTTAAACCTGCCTGTGCATTTAAATTATTTAACTCAATAAAGTTTTTTTTCCTTGTTTGTTCTTTTTCTTTTTTTAGCTGAGTTAATAAAAATAATAATAAGGTGGGTTTCATATGGTTCAATTCCATTGATTCTTGCTGTGTCCCTCGCTCTGCCCGTCTAGAACTCCAGCCATGATCGGCTGCTCTTTCGTGGTAGATCGGGAATACTTTGGTGAGATTGGTCTGTTGGATCCAGGCATGGAGGTCTACGGAGGTGAGAACATCGAGCTGGGCATGCGGGTAAGAACCACATTTTATTACCCAATGCAGACTTTTATAAACAGCATTAAAGGTAGACTTTTTTGAGTTTGCTTTTTTAAACTAAATGAGAAGCCGCAGTGTTAAGAGAGATGAAACTTCTCAGAGAAAAGCTGTGAGAAACGTCTTGTTGTTAATGAGGCTTTCCTTCAAAGCTGCAGAGTTCTGCGTCTGAAGTTCTACACCAGGAAGGCCACACAAAGAGCCATAATTACAGAGCCGATATTTGAGGGGGTAATGCTTAGATGAACAGTCCTTGTTAGAATGATTTGCGAAATCTGTATTCAGACTTTGGAACAGCTTATGATCAAGTTTTCCTATGTTGCACAGCCGGAGTGATACAGCTTAAGAAACAAAACCCAGGGGCATCAACAGAAACCGTGATTAAACTTTCCAAAGTTTCGTAGATGGTAGTGGAGGAGGGGGGGGGGGGGGGGGGAAAAACACAAAAAAAAAAAAAAAAAAAAAAAAAAAAAAACCACAAACAAAAAAAAAAAAAAAAAAGAAAAACCCAAACAAATTCCCATCATTTATTTCATTTTGCTCACCCAGAGTAGATGAAGAA
>VUQR01035883.1:19863-34841 GCA_015108515.1 Hemichromis elongatus
CCTATGTTGCACAGCCGGAGTGATACAGCTTAAGAAACAAAACCCAGGGGCATCAACAGAAACCGTGATTAAACTTTCCAAAGTTTCGTAGATGGTAGTGGAGGAGGGGGGGGGGGGGAAATCCCCTTAATGCAAATCTTTAGCCAACCCAAAGGCTCTAAAGCTTGTATACAGAAAATGTAAATCTCTTTGGCTGCTGCTTTGAGTTGAATTTAACGCTTCATGTGAGCGAAGGGGTTGCTGAAGAATTGGTTAGTGTTTAAATTCAGAAAATGTTTCTCTCCAGCCAAGTGGAACCTTTCTGAATCTAGACGCTCTCCTTGGGCTTATTGCAATGAGAAATGCTTGAAAGATCCCACTCTTCATTTAACATCATGCCCACATACATTTCAAAATCTCGAGATTGCATCAACGACACCTCTGAAGTGTTGGCTGCCTTTGAAAGAGCACTTAAACAGAGGCTGGAGAATGTTTTTATGTTTGTGCAGCACCTTATTGAAGACATTTATAGTTGCTGATGATTTTTTCAGAGCCTTCCATTATTCCACGTAGACTGGCTTTTCCTGTATATATAAATGGCATGATTCATTGCCGTCTGCATAATGACACAATGATCTGGCCTCTTCTGTCTTTAGCTCATAGTTTTGCCATTATTATGTAGTAATAACTCAGTATTTCATATTGTGTGCCAATCACTGACAGCCTCCCCCAAGGTTACAGTTTTCACATTCAGCAGTGCCTCTTATATGCACCTAACAAACCATGCAACTGTGTCAGACGATGTTCGTGGGGGAGATCAATTCAGCTACAGCAGCTAACTAAACCTAGAACAACTCTATTGAACTGTGTGATATAGTTTAACAGTGAGCACCGGCTCTGATACGCACCAGCTCCTCGTTGTCTCTCTTTTCTAGCCAAATATTTACTATCGCTCTTTTCATTCATAAAATGAGAAGGATATCCGTGTGTCTGCAAACAGAGTGCCATCACAAAGGCAATTACCTATCCTCCTGTTTGGCCTGTCTGTGTGTGGAAATGAAACGCGTGCCACGGAAAAACAGGCCATTCAGCTCACACACAAGCCTGAATGGGTCTACAGTCAACAACTAGCTTCAGCCATTCATAATGTACAGCCTTTAATGGAACGGAGTCGGCAAGTGAGCCGCAATTACTCCTCGGCTCGGGCAGCTCATTGTGGTGCCAGCTGAAGAGCTGCCACTGGGATAGGTTTGATTGACAAGAACACGTTTAACAATTAGCCAGGGCAGCTCACAGGAGCCCAGGATCGTCTGACTGCAGGAGCCTGATGAGAGGCAGGGTTCACATTCAAAGGTTATGGTATATTTATCATCTACCGTGAGTTATCCCTTTGTCTCTAAGAGGGATGCAAAGAATCTTTTGTAAGCAGAAAGGATGTGCAGGGGCTGATTATGCTGCACATAGCATTGTGGTGCAGTGTCATTTTTGACAGGAAGACAACAGAATAAAACCAGGGAGGAGGGGTTTTCTCACCGAGGGAAATCATTTATAAGCTGGGACCTGTAAATGAAGAGAGACAGCAGAGGCAAATCACATTGATACAAGATCGCGTAGAGTTCATCTACAGTCTCATAATGTCTCGCTTACATAATCACAACAACATAAATGCATTAAAGGTGTTTGTACTGAATGATTTTTTTTTAAAAATCTCCCAGAGAAACTTTCATTGCCCTTGTAAATAATTGCAGATGGCATGTTTGAACTTACCGCAAGGCCCCTTTTGCAAACAGAGAAAAATGGTTTGGGACAGTAACGGTGAATTCTGCCAGAAGTGTCAATATGAATTTATCTTGTAATGTGTCTCCCACACCTGCTTCGCTGAGTCTTTGCTGATATAGAGCCCCGGTTGACCTGGACACTGCCTTTCATTTTTCAAATTCCTGTGTGATACTGCGATACTTCGCAAATATAATACTACACAAAATCTACCAGGGGTCACTCTTCCAGCTGCCTCCTGATATTTCCACCGAATCAGGGGAAAAAAAGGAAGCCTTTTGAAATTTTGGTAATTATGCTTATGCTAATTCTTTCACCACATTAAAGCAAGAGAAAAATAGAAAACCACAAAAATCCACAAATGCTGACAGCTCAGGTTTCATCACTTCTCCTTGTAAATAATAAATATAAATAAGAAAGGTCTGTGCAGAGTCTTAGTCGTGGAGGTGATAGTATTCCCAAGTACTTGAAATGAAGGCAGCTGGGCTTCAGTGCTTCAGTGTTGGACTCAATTTCTTTGTGAGTAAATAAATGCCTGGTACTTGTGGGAATAAAAGGATTAAGACCTTAATTTGAAATAATTCAAGCATTGGGAGTAATATATAAAAATGTTGTGCCCTATAAATTTATGAAGCAGGGAAACTCAAAGTCATCACATTCAGCAAAAACTGCAGGCAGATCTATAGTTTCTATTAGCTTCATGCAGCTTATTTTCATTGCCTAAATGAACTGTGTACTATGTGTTCACACGGCGTTAAATGCATTTAGTAAAAGACTTGTGCCATGCTAAACTAAAACTGCTACATTCAGTCATGCCCTTCCCCTCACATCCCAATCTAACAAAGTCAGTCTGGCACACCATTATATGACTTGCAGAAATTGAATTCGTAAACATTTTTGCCCGCCAAACTATGATGGCAACCATGTTTCTGCCAGAAAAAAGTCTAGAGTAGATGGGTTTACCCACACAATATGCCCATGAGCTTACATTGCCATCAGGAAGCCATCCAATCTGCTTCATGAAATCTGTCTCATTTTCATAACAGTCTAATCAATCAGTCCAAGAACCTTGTGAAGTGTGATCTCATGGGGTGGCCTGCTTGTCTTGATGACATTTATTAAACTCACCAGGAACTCCTTTCAGGAGTAATGAACCAAAAAATAATCTTTTTTTTTTTCTTCTTTGAAGCCCCATCTCCATACCCACCTGGGCTGGGCCTCAAGGCATCTGCTCATAATCTCTCTGTAGTGAGGAGAATTGAGCTAATTAAAGTGTTGCAGTACCAGCAGCTAGACAGGAATGGGACATAATTACACTTCACTTGGTTCTTTCTGTATCCTAAGCAGAGTTATTATGGTGGGATAGCATGTAACAGTCCAGTATATGTATTATATTGGTTTTAGATCAATACATATTTTTATATCCCGTTTATTTAAAATGTTACACTACACAGGAAGTAAGACCTGTTGCCCTGGTTTGTGGTAATAGCTGTCAAATTTAGATACGTGAAGTGTGATGTCATCAAGGTTAGTTTGTTGGCTCTGGGCTGCAATATGTGAAAGGCATCTGAGTTTAGGACTCACGTAATCTTCAGTTTTGAGTCACACCTAACTTCTTTTATTTTGCTTCCAATGAGTCAGACTTCCTTTTTTTTTTTTTAAAAAAAAAAAAAAGAAAAGATCTTGAGCAATAGCTGTAGTATTTTGAAGGCAGTCATACCACATATTGATTTTCTAGGATTTCGCCTTGAACACTATATTTCTATACATGTTTCAATGAAGCTCTCTATACCATTTTTACTACCATTACCATTTTCCCAAACAAAATATATAGAAAAGCACGGTGGCTCAAGACAGTTGCACAATATTGAAGATTAAGTGAGTCCTAAACTCAGATGCCTTTCACATATTGCGGACTGATTTTAGCTTCTAACATGGGCAGCGCGGTGATTAGCACTGTTGCCTCACAGCCTGAGGCAGTGCTGAGTTTGATTCCACCATCTGGCCTTTCAGTGTGAAGTTTGCATGTTCTCCCTGTGCGTATGTGGGTTCTGTCTGGGTACTTTGGCTTCCTCCCACAGTCCAAAGACATGCAGCTAGTGGGGTTAGGTTAACTGATCATTCTAAATTGCCCATAGGTGTGAGTGTGACTGGTTGTCTGTCTCTGTGTGTTAGAGTGGTGACTTATCGATAGATAGCGTCTAACATTTAAAAAACCTAGAAGTGACAGGTGACACATTAACAGTGCAATCATACAGTATTTTAACACTTTCACGCATAGTGGTCACTACAGCGGACAGCTATTCAAAGGGTGTGTTCTTCTATATTTGTGTCAGCGTTGATGGTATACTTGCACATAAACCACTACATTGGACAGTGATGTGTCACTCCATACCAGGGGTCCCCAATCCCAGTCCTCGAGGGCCGGTGTCCTGCAGGTTTTAGCTCTCACCCTGCGTCAACACACCTGAATAACATGATTAGTTCATTACCAGGCCTCTGGAAAACTTCAAGACATGTTGAGAAGGCAATTTATCCATTTAAATCAGCTGTGATGGATCAAGGACACATCTAAAACCTGCAGGGACACCCGCCCTCGAGGACTGGGATTGGGAGCCCCTGCTCCATACCCTGCCACCTACTGGTCAGCCAGTTGTGAATAAAACTCTTTGAAAAGTACATGTTTAAAAAAATGAAGTTAAAAAAAACATTTTTTCATGCCTGAAGATGAATAAAAATACTTCCAGATTGAGGTCATAATTTATGGAAGAAAGGGTTTAAATAGTTAGCTAGCTAGCTAGCTTGTCATTAGATGAAGCAGCGCTAGTTTCATCTGCGTCGGCTGCAGGTTGCTCTTTAACACCTGCTCATGTTCTGAGGCTGTCAAACAAGCTGAGCTCAGAAAAGTGTTACTAAAAGTCATTTTCATTTTGACCCTACGTAGCTGCACATTTTAAGCACTGCACATTATTATTACGAACTCAAATGTCTGAAATACACAATGCTTCTCAAGTTAAACCTTTAGACAGATGATGTGCCTTTGTCTTTCGATAATTTGCTAATAGTTTATTTCTTTAACACAACTCACTGTTTTAGGATCTGTTATTCATTACACGGTGACAGTGGGATTCACCTCTAAGTTGTAGCTGGTTAATAAATCTACAGATTGATTGAAGGCTTCTCCCTTCGTTTAGCATCAATAGACAGAAAGACAGAGCGAGCATCATGAAACAGAATGTGCATGTGTACTACACTCCTATTTTGAGCAACAACTCTGATCATCTGACGATAAACCCAGCAGTTTAGCTAGTGCTTTGCAACTTATGCCACCCACCATTTTTATATCACTGTAAAAAACATTTCAGATGGTGGCTTTGTTTAATGAAAACAAAGAGTCCCCCCACCCATCCAAAAAAAACCCCAAAAAATAAAGAAAATATAAATTTGAGATGAACCAGTAAGCATTATTTCAGGTGGTGCTATAACAGGTGCAGCCTCGTAGCAGTTGGTGGATGCAGTCAGATGTTGCTTTCACTTTATTGTGAGAACATCTGCCCCGCTGATACAAATATGAAGCCTGGACAATTTACCACAGTTGATTAACCTCACAAGCCATCTGGATTTCAAGATACAAATGGATTCAAAGGAAGACAAAAGCCTCCGGATGTGTTCATTTGTAAACGATATGATGACTGTACACTTGGATTCTCATCAGTTGATTTTTCCATCTAACAATACATTGTGTTTCACATGTGAGAGAATATTTGTATGAAATAGTTTCCTTTCCTTTGGAGGGCAGAAATTCTCATGCTACGTTTTGTTTCCAGCCCTGAAAGTTATCATCACACTGTCTATCTAGTTATTATTAATGAAGACAGGGCCGTTAGAGTCATCCGGTCGCTGTGTGCTGTCGACTTTCTCAAAGAATCTAATAATGTGATGGTAATAAAGAGCTTCATCCGGCATCTGTACCAGGATTACAATAGTAAATGTTAATCACATTTGTGGTTTCGGTGACCTATCATGGGCAGCTTTGAGAAACCCACAGGAAGCTACCTTTTACATAAAGCCACCCTCTCTGGCTTTTAACACATGTCACACTAGGAATTATCTTTATTTAGTATTCAGGGATATTCAGATCACACACAGAATATGTCTTCGCTATTCCCCGTGACCGACTCAGACCCCTCCTCCAGGCTGCAGCCCTCCGCAGCGAAAAGCAGTCACCTTGAGAAAGGACAGAAATGTCGTTATGAGCCGTAGCCATCTGTGGACACCAGCCATTCTGGCAGCTTCCAAATCAACATCGTTCTCATGTCCATCAAACGGCAAATGACAGTGGGCGCTCGCCATATGTGAGCCCCTTTCCAACAAAGTGAGTCATTCCAAAGATGAGAACAAATCTAATGCCTCCGAGGGATTCTCATGTTACACTTTTGCAAATAGAAGGAGATTAATGTGGGGAATTACTGGACAAATGCCATAATGAGGAATGCTTTATTGGACAAAGCATCGCATAGTGTCCAATATGGTCGTCCCATATGGTGATAGGTTTTTAAACCAAAATAAACACAATTTGCGGCGATGTTCATGTTGAATTATTTTTTAACAGTTTAAGAACTTGTTTTCTTTCACTGTCTCTTATCTCTTCAGTGATCAGTGTTGACCTTTACTAAGGTATTCTTGACTATAACCTTGCGTTGTTTCATCACCCTGTCCTTGTGAAAGGCGCGCTTCATTCTCTCACCACAACATGTGAGAAACTATCTGCTCTCCATCGATAAAACCGACGTGAAAGCAACAGTACCATTGGATATTGATCAAGCATTTGTCTTTTTCAATGCCTGCATTATTCAGGGGCTGAATCAATCTTTTAGGGCTTAATGGACTCAGGTTTACTTACTTCATGGTTCATTACTGTATGTTCCAGCCCGAGTCCGTGTATGGGAGAAAAGACAAATGAGAATAGATGCGGCAGTAAAAGTTACAAGACCCAGATCGGGTATTGTTTCAGAGGAACTGCCGCAGCTATTGAAGGACTTATTGTCACCATATGGCAAAGCAAAGGAGCTTCTGCATATGCTTTTTTGTGCTGACAATAGAAAACATGATTTGGATTTATGCATCGACATGTTTGGTGCATGCATAATTCAAGACTTATATGGTCTTCTTGTCTCCTCGTGTCTTATAGATCCAGACTATGTCTATAATTTACTCCACAATAGAGTTTATGTTTAAGAAACATACGTTATGTTTGGCATTTAACGATGACATCGAGCATATTCGTCTGCTTGAAGTGGCTTTGGAAAAATTACTTGGCTTCCTGGGCGTGAGCATACCTCAGAGAGTTGCCACTTTGGCGTTCAGAGCCAGAGGGATAAGTAATTAGACAGGCCCTGTCAGCTTACTTATTATCCCTGTGAATCATAAACTTCATTAAAAACCTCCTTCAGTGGTGACTGCAGATACCCCCACCCTAATTTGAACACATTCTGACAAGGTAATTAAGATTATTTCACAAGATTTGTCCATTTCGCATCCTCCCACCATTGAAGACAATCGAATTATATAGAGAGGTATCCAAATGCTCTCTCTGTGTGGACATCATCATCACCGGAAAACAACAACAGCAACACTTGACAGGCAGATTGGCTCATCCCATTCATTATCTCAGCATTAGTTAATCTGTTCACGTAATTGCTTGTGTTGGATGTCTAAGACTCTTGCTGAAAACTTGAAATGATCTGACAAGGCCAAAGTATTTGACGAGCACTTGCGCACACTGATTTGGCCGCACCAGCAAATCAGCCGGCATATCAAAGAGGAAGGGCAGCAACTGGGTGGAATTAGCTTTTGACAGGCGTAGTTAAAAGGGTCTCACGTGTCTGTCTGTCTCTCCATCAACAGCCTCCATTCTATGGATGTGCAGGCACAATGCCCAGCGATGGCACTGTCACGTCACAGCAAAAGAAGTTCTTGCTGATGGGCTGTGGACTCAAATGACATCCATGTTAGACTGATTGGTGATTAAAACTGGGAGTTGTCTGATGATAAGCTGCTTACCCATCCTCTGTGACCCTAATATAGATCAAAAGAGGAAATAAACAAAGAACAGCAAATACTAGCTAATGTAGAGGTTACCTTGAGTACCTGAAAATGAACCAGTGTATAAAGTTGGCATGTATGTGCCACATTACTTTGAGACTGTGAGCTCCTTGAACGACCGGAAATATTACTGTGATAAATATATTTAATGTTAAATTGGATTTTTCTGGCCTTTGCAGAGATACAGACTGGGTATTTCCAGTTGTTTTGTGCTAAATAATGCTAAGAACTGCTGTAGATACTTCATAAATATGACACTAGTCATATAAGTAAAACATTATACATGGGAGGCCAAAGGAGGGGCAAGATGTCTAGGCAGGGTGGCACATACCTCTTCGGTGAAGTATGTGAAAAATCCCCAATATGTGAATGGAGTCAACCAAATATCAACGAAAACACTTTCAAACTATTTATTATATTATTATCTCTTCCAAGAAAACAAATAAAATGTTTAGGTATAAATGAGACCAAAAGAAGTTCCCGGCTCTACAGCAGGGGTGCAGTTGCACCCCACTACCCCAATAGATCCACCCCTGCATATGGCTTAAATGAGATATTGATTTTCTAATGTAATTTTCTGCAAGAAATTAAGTGAAAATTTCTGCGAGTCTCCTATTAATTAAGCTGAATTACCTTTAAAAAACTAATACAGATGAAAGTTCACTCAGAGGGACTATCGAGGGTGTCCTGCAGCTGCATCACTGTCTGGTATGGTAAGTGCACCGTATCAGATCACAGTACCATACAACGGATAGTGAGATCAGCTGAGAAGATCATTGGAGCCTCTCTTCCCTCCATATGGGACACTTATAGCACCTGCTCCATCTGCAAAGCCACCAGCATTGTGGAGGGCCCCACAGACCCCTCGCACACACTCTTCACCCTTCTGCCTTCTGGAAAGTGGCAGCATCCTGGAGCATCCGGGGCCCCACTGCCAGACTGCGGAACAGTTTCTTCCGTCAAAACTCCTGAACACTAAGTGACTGGAACAACACACGCACACCTTTATACATATCACTACCAAGCACTTATCTGTAGTATCTCACGCACACACATACAGAGTTACTTTTTGCACAATACTCAGTATTTTGTACATTTTCATTGCACTGTCCTTTCTTGTTTTTGTGCTATTTTTTGCACATTGCAAGTTTATTTATATAGCACAATTCAACAGCAAGGTGATTCAAAGTGCTTTACAGAGACATTAAAAAACAAAAACAAATAAAAAGCATGATTTAAAGTGAAAAAAAAAGAAAGGAACAGTAGATAAAATTAGTAGTTAAGATGTAAGTTTTGCAATTTAAGCTTAAAAGTAAAACAGTGCGGATTTGGTGCTTTATTCAAATGCAACAGAGAACAGGTGAGTCTTCAACCTGGATTTAAATAAACAGAGTGTTTCAGCTGATCTGAGGCTTTCTGGGAGTTTGTTCCAGTATATTCTTGAGGTGATAGTAAGTTGACTATACCAGTGTACATGGTTGAAATGTCAATAAAAGCCACTTGACTTGACTCAAGTTGCAACACATTAGTAAAATTTCAAGAACATTCAATCATAGCTTGAGGGTGCGGCTTCACGCCAGGTAAGAGAGAGGGAATTGTTCTGGGTATACTTTGCTTGGTGCTCAGATTTCAATCTTTCAAAAGTATTCGCTGCTCAAGGGAAAAACTCATTACACATTGCGCACTGCTATTTTGAAAACTTGTCAACCTTTTAAATAGTTGTAATTTTGTAAAAATGTGAATTTATGCTAATTAGCCACTGCTGTAGTCGGTGCCAAAGAGCTGTCAAAGTTACACATGCTGCTTTTCTGATGCAGTTTGATATGTTATGAGTACAATAACACAAATTTAACTCTATGAATGTGGATGTGAAATTGAAGCGTGCTGCTTTATCCAGTGAGATCATTTTAAGTTACAATCCATGAGAGAAATATTGGACTGGTGTGAAGAGAGCAAAGCGTGTCGTTGTGAGTGGTATGTTCCCTGCTAGATTTCTCTTATCTTGTTATCTAACAAGGTTTTGGTACTTGTAACTGCTTTCAGGCCTGGAAATTAGCATTGGTTTGAATAAACAGCATAGAGAGTGACATCAGGGCTATAGACGAAGGAGTGACAAATTAAAGGCAAATCCACGCATTGTGTTTTATGTTTCCATTCTTGGCTCAGACTCAGTAGAGCTCCACTGGATGTATAGAACAACAGTCTTCTGAACATATTCCCCAATTTTTGTTTTCATGATGAAAGCAGAGAGCACTGTGTGACATGTTGGTCCAAAATCTCCCACAGCTGTTCTGTTGGGTTGAGATGTGCTGACTGTGAAGACTTCAGAGTGTCTTCATACTCACCAAACCGCTCAGCAAACCCTCATGCCCTATTGATCAGGGAATTGACCTCCTGAAAGAGACTACTCCCGAACAGATAGAAATGTTTCTTAATAGAATGAAAGTGATCACTCAGAACAACGTTGTATTGATTTGCAGTGACCCCTTACCTCTAGAGGATAAGTGAACCCAAACAGAGTCAGTAGCTCCGCAGGGGTCAAAGGTTTAGATTTTTTATATAATTTGCAACCTGTTTAAATAGGGGAAATGGTTTGCTGCATGTTTGAGCTAATATAAGCTTCCTTTTCTGTCTTTAAAAGCTGTTTTGCCTCCATATCACAGACAACTACGCCACAGAAAATCCCTCGATATTATAAAATCTTAATGTCTGCCATTAGAAAAGTTGTAAATACACCGTCTGGTCTGCCGGCACCCTTAATCAGCATTTCTTTAAAATAAGTGGGACTTTTTGCTATAATATACTACAAAAAGACATCCATTGGGATGACGCTGAGAGCTTTTCTGTTGAGAATATAGACATGTAAAATTCCCCAGATGCTACTGAGTGCTTGAGTCCTTGAGACTTACTTCTCCAAGAGGTTACAGAATGCAATTTCACAGCTTTCTTCTGAGGTATTTGTAAAAAAAAAAAAAATGTCCACGTGAAGTTTAAAGAATTTCCATGACAAAGGTCGGCAAAAGAATTCATCCCACATTACTGAGGATGAATACAATTCTTTGTCTAAAATGTGCTGGCACTGGAGCCTTTTGTGAAGACTGCAGGGATTAAAGGCCTGTATACTTTTTTTCAAGCTTGCCACTGGTTGTATCAGTTTATCCTTCCCTGCCCTCTGAGGGAGAGGCAATTAACACTTAAATGTCAAAGTAGAATCATCAATTAACCTATTAAGTGACCTCTAATAGTGCTAATGGGGTTTTTTTTCCCCTTTAAACTTAAATACCGAAAGTGTATACCTCTGGGTGATTTATTAAATGGCAACAGACATGAAAATGCTGTATAGATAGATAGATAGATAGATAGATAGATAGATAGATAGATAGATAGATAGATAGATAGATAGATAGATACTTTCATTATCTAATGCCTGCCAAAGTGGTGAATCCACCTTTGTGGTAGTTTCCCACACCGGTCCAGGAGCAGATTGGTCACATCACACCCATCTTCAAGATCTTGATCTCAACTACACATCTGTAATAGCCTGTGTTTGTACCTTGCAGATTTGTGATACAATTTCACTGACAAAATCTCTGCACACACAACATGTAGCAAAACTTCTGAACGCCTCATAAACAGTTGATTAGTTCCACCAAAAAACAAATGCTAAAATTAACAGTTTGTCAGGCATTAAGTGGTCTTTTTGCACCAGAAAGGTATTTCCGATATCCTCTAGGAAGGGAAACGAAGAGAAATATGTGAAGTTACACATGGACTGAAAATCAATGGCAACAGGTTTTATGAAGTGATGAATCCAAAATCATGGAAATACAAATTCAAAACACACAATAGAAGGCTTTCATGTTTTCTGTTGTATGATCGGCACATTGGTTCACTGGCCAATGTGCGATACACTCACAACAGACCTGTGAAACAGATCTGTGCAATACTCTGAAAAAGGTGCAATACTATGAGTGCAATAAGAAGTAGTGAACTACAAACTTCTGAACAGTTTTTTGTTTGTTTGTTTTTTCCTTGTATATAGAAAATAGTACCCTGGACTTTATTTCTATCCTTCTGCTTTTTTCTGTCTTATATTGTTATATTGTTAAAGTGTGACTTGACTTGGAAAGCTCTGTACAAGAATTCCAATGTACATGGAGCTGTGTGCAAATGGCAAAATAAAAGTCTTGAATCTCATGGATTGGCCTCCCCAGAGCCCAGACGTTAACATTATTGAAGCACTGTGGGATCATCTCAACAGTGATCGAATAAAAAGCAGCCAAAATCCAAAGAAGAGCTTTGAATGTCCTTCAGGAAGCCCGGAGAACTATTCCTGAAGACCTTACTATACATGACAAAGAAGATTGTCTAAGAGATCTTAGGTTGTGGTCATAGCAAATATTCTTTTCAAGCTCATTTGAATCGTACAAACTCCATTTTTGCCTTACATACTGTATTTTCATGTGTTTTTAATCAATTACTGCATCTATTTACAATGTTCCTGACAAGATATAGATAAATAAGCGTTGGCTCAACTTACAACCTACAAAACGATGCCACACACACACACACACACACACACACAAACAGTTAACCTCAGGATGAAAACGCCCACAGAAGGTCTTTTGTCATGGCTGCTAAAATAAAAAACATATAATTAGAGTTGTTTTTAAAAAATGTACGCTATGTGAAAAAAATACATGTTAAGTTCGTTGTTGTTGTTGTTGTCATGTTAGACTGTGCACTTCTGGTGTTGTTGTGATTTTATCAGAGACTAAACAACTGGGATTTTGGATAAATGTTAAATGCTGATGGGAGAGCAAACTCAGCCTTGATGTGTGCTAAATGATAAATTAATGTGTGTGCAAAATCTGAATGCAGCAGTCACTGCAGGATGTCAATCTGTTCATTTTTTTTTTATTTGTTACTTTCCCACAAACCAAGTTTTTCATAGTGGAAATATTTCACATACACTGAGCATGCACAGAGTTCCCGAAATTGTCTTTAATCATTAGTCACCACACTATAGCTGAGAGGAATATCACATAAATGCAGTCACCTGAACGTAAAGGGACAAGCTCCTATAGAAGTTTATTTCCAATTCTCAGCTGCCAGTGTAGCAACGACACAGTGGTGATTATCGTCAGCTCCACATGGAGGAGGAAAATAATCACACGTTTGGTGAAGAATTAGGCAGGTAGACGTGTCAGTTAGAGGCTGGATTATATCTCTTTGCAATGTGGCGCCTTAAGCAAGAGGCTGTTATTCGTTTCTTAACTTGTGAATTGGTCTTAAAGTTCCTGTTCAATACCACCTCTAACAACGTGCCTCCAAAAATGTCAATATTCTGATGGGTGTGACTTTCCAAAGAAAGAAACCATTAACTAAAGCATTGATTTTTAGGCTACTACACCAAGTACATGAGCATGTACTTATGTCAAGTTTATTGGATGAAACGGTAAATGTGATACATTTGTAAACTAGTGAAAAGGGACAAAAATGTAGACACACACACACTCAAAAATCAGGCTCCAAGCAGATTGCGAGCATTTGAGCGATCAGCATTTCTTGTCCTTAATGAGCATTTCAAAAAGTAACTAATGCAGGATTTGGCCTCCAAGTGAGTTCTGAGTACTGGGGAGGTGTCTGGCATCTCTTTCCGGTTGGCTGAATGCATCTAAATGTAGGATCCATATGAATAATATCATTGGATGCATATCAAAAATGTTGCAAACAGTAGAAGAAGAAGAATCTGCATGTTTGTGTTGCTAAAAATAGCATATTGCTATATCTTGTTTTTCAAATCAATGCAAAACTGGCAGAGCTCAAGAGCTCCATTTAAACATCACAGAAAAAATCTGATATCTCCTCAAACCTGCTGGTATCTGTTTTTGTCATGCACCGAGAATAGCTGAGAAACACGGAGATGAACCCTCATTGACCCCCGAGCTAGTGCTACACTCATTTTGGCAATCCCGAGGCTGCTATTCGCCACTGCAGGATAATTTTCCTCCCTGTCTGTCAAACATGTTAGCTGTCAAGCTAGATGTGACATAATAAAAAGTCTGCATGACCCCAGCACATTCTTTCATCATCTTAGGCTGAATTCTTAGCCTCACTCTTGTTCTCTCTCCCCTGCACTGCTCTTCATTTTGACCAGTGATGGAGAAAAAGGCTGATGGCTAATGTCATTTGTGCTGTTTCTGAAAAGCTTGCACAGCTGGGACTGAAAAGTCAGCGGCTATTTTCAAACGGCTTAGAGCCAGTAGTGTATTCCAGAAGAAGTATTTGTCGGATGGGTCACACGGTGATCGTCCAGGTGTGAGGAGCCGAGAAACGAAGCAGGCTTTTTAACTTTCTCTCTCTTCCTCGCTTCAATCCTTTTTTTTTCTTTCTCACACAGTGACACAATTCCTTTTATGTTTGAGTGTCTGAACAACCATGAATGCCTTCCCAGAGATTGAGAGTTATCCCCATTTTTAAAGAACTCAGCCTGAATATCTACACTCTTTTTAGAAGCTCAGCTTTATCTAGGCTATCTCAGATGTGTTAACTTAGAGACAAGAAAAGCTTTCTGAGGGACGTGCTTTTAAAATCAAGCTCACTTTACGAGAGTGCTAAAAAAGTGCAGACGTTCTACGAAATTTGGAGCAAGCCGCCAAATCACGAGCCTGTTTGGTACACTGTAGAGCAACTGATAAGGCCGATTAAAAGACCCGTTTTATTTACGGCATCGATAAATGGTCAGTTTTGTTTTTGCTATGTGATTTGCATATTGCTTCCTACACTGTTTTATTCACATGTCTACTTCCTGATCTGGTTGAGCAGCCATCCGGAATAGGCATGATATGTTGGCCCTCAAAACAACCTGTGGGAATTAGCTGAGCCTGGTAGCCTGAAGCCAAATCACTTGGGCACAGGTGGTTTGGGTATATGCCAATGAGCAGCACTGGAACTTACTTGGAATTTGAATCGGCCACAATGTTTAGTTTCAGTTCTGTACAAATGCTGATCAGGTCCCTTACAAAGAAACACCAATCTAGCCACACGGATGATGCCACATTTTGAATGAAAATATATGAAATAATTTATTACAGCAGCAGAATTTAGCATCAGAC
>VUQR01035883.1:34861-52553 GCA_015108515.1 Hemichromis elongatus
TCAAACCCCCCCCCCCCCCTCCCCCGAATGTGATCCATATACTCATATACTGTGCAAACTGAGTAGTTATCCTCTACCAGCTGATGCTGTAGTCGGTGAGGGTGTGAAACAGCAGTCAGCTATGCAGGCCATGTAAGAGGTAAGAGATGGGAAGTGTTACAGCTTAACCAGCCAAATTTTCCGGGTGTGTTTGGCATACTACGTGAGGAGAGTAAGGCATGTTATTTGTGTATGACTCAGCTCCGCTTGAGCGCTCTGATTGAAGTAGCTCGCAGGCTTCTCTCCATTTAAAGCAAGCGCTCAGTTCCAAACTCCGTCTACATGTCCACCATCAGCCTCCATGCGCTGCATTTTCCCGGTGTATTGACTGTATTGTTTAATGGCACTGATAGAAGCCTGTTTATGGCTGTTAATAGCTTTTATGCTCTTTATGGCTGATGTTTTCTGCAGCCTCGTAGAGCTTTTCACACAAATGGTCCAGCTGCAATTAACTAACAGCATGTACAGAGACAATTAAATTAAATTAGCAATTACATCACCACAACATCAAAGTACTCTGTATTAAATGCTCTCACTTAATGATGCAGAATGCAGTTTTATGAAGGGTCACCTCCAAATGGACTTCACAAAAATCTTGTCCTGAGAACCTGTGGGTGGGATGTCATAGATTAAAACAGTCTTATTTGGTATTTAGATTTTATTGTGTTTCCAAAGTTATGAATATTTAAGAGTGTAACCTGTAACTATAGCATACTGCTGCCCTTTTTGAGCTCTGTTTTCACCGTATACTACATGAAACCAAACATTCATGCCTGTGTGGAGAATATTACCGTATGCTAATTTATTTAAATTATTAGGTATTGCAGCTCCATTAGTAAGAAGAGCTGTGCATAAAACAAGATGCTTAATACAGCACAACAATAATGAAATGAGTACAGCAACACAAAATGAGACCCTGTCATGAGCAGGGGCACTCTCTGCACGGTGTTAATGCTTTCCTGTGTGAGCAGAAGTGCACAGGCATCCTTATTATGTCTTTATACTTCGGAGGAAAATATCTGCCATTTGGTCTGATTTGCTTTGTGAATGCTTTTACTAAAACCTTGTTTATGAGCCTACAGGCAGCAGGATGGAGTCATAAGCAGTCTTGGAATGTAACTCGTACTGTTTTAGCCAGCAATCTGTTGAGCACCACCTGTTTTTCCTCCAAATCACTGGCGTTTTCCTCGTGCGCTGAAAAAGGTCACATCAGTGTTGATGATCCTCACAAGCAGAGCTGACTCCCTGCAGCTGCCTTAGATCAGGTTGTTCGTTGTTAAATCAAGAAAGAAATGTAGCCTTGTCCCCCTCCCCATCTTCGCCACCAGCTCTGTGGTTAGTGGCTTGTGATTAGCTCTTTCACATCAACACATAGTGTCTTAAGTATAGAGAATAAAAGTGGCATTGGAAGCAGATGTTCTCTTTTGTAGTGAAATTGACTTTCAACACTGGAACACATTTTACATGTAGGGAGAAATGTAAAACCATTGCAGAGGCTGATTCAGTCCAGCTAGTGAGCCCCAAACTACAAACTGCTATATAGACTGTTTGCACAACAAGCAGCCGATGGATCTGGTTATGAAGGATGCAAACAGGGACAGCAAAAGTAAGGCAAGACCAAGAGTTTGCTCAGAATGAGATTTTAGTTTTGGTGGTAGTGGGATTTTTTTTTTATTTTTTTACTTTTAAAATATATTTAAAGATTTACTAATGACAGTTTCAGCCTTTATCTGACAGGTTAGTACAGACAGCAAACAGGAGAGCAGGGAGAGAGTGGGGCCAATGACACAAAGGTAATGAAAGATCCAGGGCAGACTGAAATCCAGGCCCCTTCGGTAGCCTTTGACATACTGGCTGCCTTCTAAACCAGGTGAGCCCAGCCTGTGTACTTTATTTGAATGAGTCCCAACAAGCAGCCAGTAGGGGAAGAGAAAAGGCTTTAGCACTGCAAAGGCCCCGAACCTAGTCTAAGCTTTGCTACAATGTAAATACATCATCCAAACCTTCAATGATCCAGTCAGATTAATATTATTCAGCTTGGAATCGTGAAAAATGACACTGTCCCAATAGCTTTCCAGGATCATAAGATCCTGTCCTAGCCCTGTAAATAACACAAATATTATTTTAGCTTCAGCCTTCCAAATTATATTTCCTTGTTTCATTGGCATGTGACGTCTGTTTCTGTCGTATAAATCAGAAACACCTGCAACAATTAAATAAAAATGTGCACACGTTAAACAGAACCTTTTTTATATACGTACTTAATAGTTTGTGGGAGTTTAGATGGGTTTTTAATTTTCAAATCCTGCTGTAAAATATACAGTAACATAATTAAAATGAGTGCTGCTTATAGAGGTAAAATGAAAGGTGTGGCTGTTACAAGAGAAATAATGAGTATATTACTGCTGCCATGCTAAAGCAGAGAAGAGAAACAGCTGGTACTCAGTGCATTTTCATTTCCATTTGTAACATGGAAATTAAAAAAAAATAATGGATAACTTCTCTCCCGCTCCTTATAGACAAACAAATGCATTGTTTTGGCCAAGAAACTCTACTTGAAGATTAAAGATAAAAGATTAAAGTAATGCAATAAAGCTTTAGTCTGTTTAGCCAACTGGTTAGCACGCAGCATTCTGACCCCTTGCTAGTGGTTGAGGAAATATTGATCAGCAATTTGCTGTCAGTGCCAGGAAAGCTACCAACCGCAATCTCACTTGTACACATTTTCAATTATCCACGAGTGCTTCATAAGTGGTTAAAACACTGATAGCTTTACTCACACGCAATCGATTTGATGCAGGAAACCAAAGAAAGACAGCATTATGTAGAGCTTACTAAGTTTCCAAAGGCAATGGGCGGGATCTAAAGGCTTCTCATTAAATCGGTATTGCACTCACACCCACACAAAATCGCCAACCGTGAAGACTGTTGCAGAAAAACAGCTCTTGTCATGAGCAGCAGCAGAGCAGGTAAACCCTGCTGCGGAGTACTAATGGATTTTTTAGGCCGGGGTCATTGTGGATCATCAGGAGTGAAGAAGAGGGGTCAGTCAGTCAATAGATGTTTTTAAGCTCAGGTCAGCCCCAGAGAACTACTTCACCACTGATACAGCTGAAGCAACTGAGGGTTTCGGCATGAGAGGACAGATGCTCTGATTGCCCTTATTAACATACAATTAAGCACAACCTCACAGACTCCCTTTAGCACCACGAAAATATGTAAACTAAGGGTGCTTTAATTTGAACTGACACATCAGTTCTTTCATAAAATGAGAATTTACTATATATTTCCTATTCTGAAATTCACACAAGCCACTAATGAATTTAGCCCTCTAAAAAGAATGCACAGACCCAAAACATCTTGTTTGACCGTGCCATTAAGCTCTGTCGTTGTAACAATTAAATAACAAGTGAGTCATGCAGTTTCCCTGGGTGACATGTTTCTTCATTACAGTAAACACTGTACAGTAGTTTATTTTGAGTCAAGCCCACATATTCCGCCTTGCTGCCAGAATATCAAAGGAGCGATGTGGATTAAACTAGTCCCAAAATGATGCACCATACACCACAGCTTGGATAACATTTTCTAAGAAAAAAAGCTTTTCAGACACATTCATTTCGTTAAAAGTGCTAACTGATGGGGTCGAAAGGAACCAGTTGAGGTGCTTTGTGCATCTATCTAGGTTGCAAGGTGTTTTGGGCATGTCCTCATTGTAGGAGGCCCTGAGATAGACACACCACATGCTGGAGAGATTGTATCTCTCACAATTCTGCATCCTCCTGGATGACCTACAAGAGGTTGCCAGTTGAGTAAAGACTGGGCTCTGCGACCCCAAACCAAGATAAGCGGGGATGGATGGATGGATGGATGGATGGACGGATTAAAATATGTGGAGGACAATCTCGGGGGAGACCCATGCCATCCCATAGAGGTTAGGGGTTGATGGATAGTTTACAAATGGAGACGTATTGTACAAAAAAAAATCCATACTTGTCCCTTATCATAACTATCCTGTCATACGTGCCCAATACTTGGCTCTACTCACCAATGAACTGGCCTACATATACACATCCATCTACACACATCAAACGTTTCTTGATTGCATCTGGTCACAGGGTGTTAATAATAAATCACTGGGAGCAGGAATCTCTGAATATATTTAAATTACCATACTAATATACTCTATCCATTGATGGAAAGGCCTTTGCCTAGCACTTTAAGGTTTCCGAATGGCATCATGAACTGCCTTTGGAATTCAGTAGTACTCTTTTAGTCTTACAATAAGAGTCATGAAAGTAAAAAAGACAGATTAAGAGTTTGAATCATATGTCATTATTTAGAAAATGGCCAAAAACACACGCTGTATTTATTCGCACTTTTTCACATGTCATTCAATAAACACGATGTGCAGAAAACAGGCAGCATCCCAGATCTGCACTTAATTGAGAAGATAGTTTTGTAGCAGCATTTTCCTTAAACACCAAGCAGGGGGTATCGTTTTGGGGTCATAGAGAAGGTAATGAATGAGAACATCTGTTACGCTTTGTGCCAATTGTCATTAAGAGACCGTGGGTGGTGGAGGCGGTGATATTTTGTACGGCTGGAAGGACATACCATATGCTGTGGCCTTCCAGTGATACGGCATGAGAAAGTGCTTAGGCGCTTTGTAACACCATGGCAGAGATTTGCAGATATGGATGTGTTTTTGCAGAGAGTTTTAAAATTCAAATCTTTTCTGGCACTGAAAGAAATGGGTGCATTACTCCCATGTGACCGCCTGCCACTGTAGCTTTCCACTGAGTGTGTCAGTCGAGGGTCACAACATCACACAGTCTGCGATCAATCAGTATTCTGAGCTGTGATTGATGCTTTTAAAGATAGCATTTTTCACTGCCTGGCTTCAAGCAGTATATCCCTCTTTTTCATAGCCATATGCACAGCACTCCACAGAATCAGAGTTTTCCAGTTGTCATCGGTAGCTCTGTGAAGACTGTATCTGCAATAGGAGCCATAGGCTTACAAATCCATTTATCACTCGTTTAGTCACTCACTTCAGCAAATAAAATAAGTAAATATTGAACATAAGGAACAACTTAATGTGTCTTTGGGACACGTGTGTAATGTTAGAAACAAGAAGATGAGGACGTAACATAGCCGTAAACTAATTGCAAGTATTTTGGTCCTCTTTAATGATCATTACATACGCTGTCACTTTGAATACTGGATAAAGATTGTGACCCTAAACGTGTCGCAGATTTCCGTGTCGATGCATGCGTCTCATATTTTTCAAGCAGTTCGCTGATGGAGATAAATTGCAGTAAGCTCAAGTACGACCCTGATAACATGCACAAATTAATGAAGATGCCTGTTTGACCTTGTTTACTCCACTATAAGAAGTCATTAAAAGAAAATCAAATGCATTTATTTTAGTCCTCGTTTTTCCTTCCACTAAGGCTGTTTGCATGTGGCTTTGCAACATTTAACTTCATATTTTACAAAATATACCTTACTGTAGTAGAATTTATAGTTAGAATTTTTTAATAGTTTTATAGCCAGTGAGGAATGATTCCTCCCAAAAAGACATCAGATTGTATAGACGTCTATGGGAAAACAACCAGAAAACACGAAAAAGAGACATAAACTTCCAATTTTTGTCTTTTTAATCAATTAAAAATTAATATTTTTATGTATTTATGTGTTTTTATGTGTGTACTGTATACATTAAATTAATTATCCTTAAACCTCAATGCCTGTAGTTTGATTGGCTTCTACATTAGGCAGGAGCTGTGCCCCATCTGTCATTGAGTAAGGTGGAGTACACATTTCCAGTTTGTTAAAAGGCTGTGTTCCCATTAGATTTATCTGTATTCACAAACCTCAGTAAAGAAATATTATCAGAAACACACATTTGACTACAACTCTTTCTTTCTGCTGCGTAGGTGTGGCAGTGTGGAGGGAGCATGGAAGTCCTCCCGTGTGCCAGAGTGGCCCACATCGAGCGCACCAAAAAACCCTACAACAATGACATAGATTACTACGCCAAGCGCAATGCCCTGCGAGCCGCCGAGGTGTGGATGGACGAATACAAATCCCACGTCTACATGGCCTGGAACATTCCCATGAATGTAAGTTTTTCTCTGTCTTAGATTACACCCTCATTCGAATCCACGAGCTCTCTTTTGCCCCGTCTCCTCCCGTCACACTTGCTCATTCAGACATGCAACCCGGGGCCTCTGGAGACACTAGTCAATAGAAATTCAAAATTCAGATTTCATCCCTTTTGACCTTCACACTGGCAGCAGAGCACAGGCAGAAAGCAGTACATGCTCTTTCTAAACAGATGAGGGAGGTAGATCAAGGAAAGGAGATGAGCCTCATTTCCAATCAGTCTAGTTTCATACATATCAGTTTCATTTAATTGCTTTCAAGAGTCTACGGAGATGACCCGCAAAATAATAAACAGCTACTTTCATTAATAAAGAGTTTAATATTGAATCCTAATTGCCTCTTCAGCCGTGCAGAATGAGATGATATTCAGTGAAGGACATCAGTGAAGGCCTCAAAAAAGCCGTCCAGCACAGCTCACTGACGTCCCTAACAAAATAATTGCAGGATGTGGGCTAGTCACACACTGGTGTGGCACGCTGCTCATGCCTGCATGCCGCCTGGAAATGTTGAGTCGAAATGTGGGAGCTGGGGGTGGCTGCACCTTTGACAAAGTAGTCAATCAGACCACATCCCTTCTTGAGTGTAATTACAAGCACAGTGGCATGGCATGTTATTACCTCAGCTGTCCTGTGGCGCAGAGTTATTCTGTGTACAGTAGAAAGACCTAACTATGATTATTCCATCTACCTCCCTCCCTCCCTCTCCTCCCAGCCTCCCCCTCTACACAATCACAGATTTTCGTTATTGTCTAAGGTACCTGCTGAGAGCACAATTACCTTGGTGGGAGAAGGCTTTATGATTCACCAGAGCGGCCAGCTCCAAGTCCAAACACCAAACAACATCTCGCTGAAATTGAATGCATTTTTTTAGTGTCGCTTTGTGGTGGCTACAAAAAGTGGATATTTCCATCTAGAATTCATTATTAACAGATGTTGGAAGCACGTTCAGCAGCTGACTGTGGATTCCAACACAGATGGGGGCGGACTGACTGAAAAGTAGATGGCTATATGTGTGTGTGCATGCGTGTGTGTGTGTATGCGTCTGAATCAAGCCTCAGTGCCAGGCAGTGCGGCTATTAGGCATTACCCCAATCAATCTGGGAAGCCACCTCCGTAATGCCGGCATGGCCGTGAGGGCTCATAATTAAGCAGCTGATTAGAGTTTGCTTGGCACTGATCGCGTGTAATGAAAGAACAATGAAGGTCCTTCATGACAGGTGCATCTATCCATGTCTTAACTAAAAGGTTGGTCTTTTCTTTTCAGCACCTCAACACTTTCGCATATTCCATTTCTCAAGCAGCTTTCACTCTAATAATTAAAATGCCTGCTGGCTAAGAGGCTTTTTTGGTGTGTGTTTGTCTTTGTTTTGTACCATTTGTTGACAGAACCCTGGGGTTGATTTCGGGGATGTCTCGGAGCGCTTGGCTT
This sequence comes from Hemichromis elongatus, assembly GCA_015108515.1. Classification (NCBI taxonomy): domain Eukaryota; kingdom Metazoa; phylum Chordata; class Actinopteri; order Cichliformes; family Cichlidae; genus Hemichromis; species Hemichromis elongatus. The sequence continues at coordinate 42,497 of VUQR01035883.1, forward strand.
TAAGGAAAAGGCTGCAATGTCGGAGTTTCCGCTGGTACCTTGAACACGTCTACCCAGAGATGCGAATCTACAACAACACCATCACATATGGCGAGGTGAGGAAAATATTTTTAAGCAAATTATTGAAAGTAAACACTGATTTTGCCTCATCGTCAGGGGACAAACACCTTCACAAGTTAAACTTTTGTCTCGTCGGTCCAAATACGATTTTCCCAGAAGTCTTGGGGGTCATCGTGATGTTTTTTGGCGAATGTGAGACGTCCCTTTTGGTTAAAATTTGTTTGTTTGATCTGAAACATGCAAGTGTGACAAATCTTCAAAACAGTAGGAAATCAGGGAGGGGGCAAACCCTTTTTCACACTACTGGAGTTTGCAGAGGATTTGAAAGCTGAGGCAAGAAGGCGGATCCTGCAAATAAATCAGAGAAATAAAGGCATAAATTATTAGGATGTTTTGTGTCATTCAATGATGAAACAACAGCCAGGGAACGACCGATAGATTTAATGTGATGGAGTGGTAGAAAAAACTAATGATTTGAGTGTAGCTAGTCTAAGGTAAGTGTATGATATTGCTAAAAAATTGCAACATCACCACACAGGATTTGATACCAGCTCCTCATAATGAGTTTTAATCAAATACTTTATTAGTTTTCCATTTTAATTTGATTGGGCTTGGCTATGCACTCAGCACAGTGGGGGGGGGACAACAGGATTATGACAGGTTGAAGAGTTGAACATGCTCTTGACTCACACAGTATTTGGAGGTTTGCTGAGACACGTTGTATACCTCATATCAATTTCAGCAATGGACACCTGGAAAACTAGAAGGGCATTGGGAAAAAGCGCAGACCACCGCCAAGGCTAATAGTCTGATCAAATATCATAATCATTTATTAGTCAACCATAAATAATGCAATATTCATCTATGTATGGGTTTAAATTACAAAGTAGTAACTGCAAACATCACGTCACAATAATGCTCATTAGAGCAATGCGACACACTCTCACATTCTGGAGCTGATGGTATTTTTTGTATGCCCTTGGGGAGGTTTCCTACTGAGGAGAACTGTTGGGGGCCCCCTTATCAGCCTAGGGTGTTGTCTGGCATGCCGGTTCACAAGCTGCTGGTCTGACTGAATTATTAAAAACTTCTTTTCTTTTTTTTTTTAACAAATCTGGCCCATTATTACATAATCCCACTCACAGACAGATGGACGGGCAAATAGGTGGGAACAACACACAGCCTAATCAATATGCTGCATATCAGAATTCACAATTTATCAAAGCCCTATGAATTTACTCCCCCTTTTGTTCCCTCTACTGCCTGTTTTGGCTCTGGCACCCAGATGGATTCCTCAGAGTGGCATTAACCTAAGTGGTACTATTTCAGATCTGTCGACAAGCCGGGTAACATTTACCTTGTCTAGCCCCATAGCCGGCACAGCAGAAGTGAGCCTCATCTGTCACCGAGCATCAGCACCGCGCTCGGCCATGCTGACCAGACCAGCCGAGCGGAACCCTCCCTGACAAAACTGCATGATAGACATGTCGCAACCTGGAAAGGAAGCCTTACTCATTCAAATCACACCGAACATGGAGCTCATGCTCAGTGCATCATCTGCAGGTCTGGAGGACAGGGGGGAGACTGAACTGGGACTGGTCGCGTCCCGATAATATCTATCAAAGCTCAGTCACCGCTTTGAGAAAATATAGCCTCTCTGAAGACGGCTGTGTGAACAAAACACAGTGGATCTAGTATCACAGAGGCATTGTGACATGCACAGAGGAATTAAATGGTGGCTCACATTCAGGGGACTATTATCTACCTTCATGGATAATAAATAATCATAGGTTTTGAGAGGCTGCTCTGATACTGTTATTTTGGTTTGAACCAAATTTGAAACCAGTAATTTATTAAATTATATAATGTTTGGCCATTTTCATGCGGTAACATTTTATAGCACAAAATATTTGTATTTACCCATTTTTCTCAGCTCACAGGGATCGTCTTTGGGCTGTTTGCTCATTCAAATCAATGCTAAAGAAATCTTTTCCCTGGTTTAGTCACTTTCTTTTAGACTTTTTTCCAGATTGACACTAATGAATGTCAAAAGTAAAATTAGTTGTACAACAGTAACCGCCCACCAGACAAATTACAATGTGTCCCAAAAAGCTGCCATTAGTATTGTCTTATTGTGCATTTACTACTGTACTATCTGCAGTGATTGCCCCCTTTTCCTCTCTTCTTCACTACATAGACTGTGCCTAAAGGAGAATTAAATCCCACCTACACTAATCTGTAAATAAAATGGAAAAGAAAGGCAGGGGCCGACTGAAAAGGCTGTGAAGAGAGGCAGTAAGAAAACTGCTCGATAACACTCAGCGAACGTGTCTCTATCAGCTTCTCCTTTTACATACGCCAGTGGTTCTCAAACTGTGAGGAGCACCCCACTGGTGGGTGGAGGTGGAGTATGGACAACCTATTTATCTATTTTTTAGGGAGAAATATCTTCTCAAAATATGCTCTTTAGTTCCTGATTTAAAAAAATACACCCTGTGGTATTTAACATCTTATGTAGCTGATACGTATGTACTTTTGTCTTTTTGCCATTCTCCCATCACTCCAGCCCCTGCCTGAGCTTCGGTCTGTCTTCCAATTAAAGGGGAGTTTTTCCTTCCCACTGTCGCCAAGCGCTTGCTCATAGGGGGTCATCTTATTTTCGGGATTTTTGTTATTATTGTAGGGTCTTTACTTTAAAATGTTATGCACCTTGACTTTAGTTGTTATTTGGTGTTATACAAATACAATTGAATTGAATTGTCATGAATACTCTCACAAATATAGGAGCATAGGTATATAGATGAAGTTTAGAGCTTTCTGCCATGCAAGAGTTAAAATGACATATTTTAAACAAACCACATACTTTTTCATAACTTAAACAAGTAGTTTTGTTTCTTAAAGCTAGTCAAACTGTAGGTGCAAAGTCAAAAACTAGAAAAGAAAAGATTGCATTCAACCAGAAAGACTTGTAAGCAAACATTCTCCCATAGCCACACCGATGTGAATTAATCTGACAGAGAGAAAAAAAAAACCTTTCCTTCCAGGTTTATCTCAAACTAATAAATTTACCTTCAAATACAGCCAAAATCATGGCAAACTTTAACCTATGTTAAAGGTTAATAGCCTTAATTTCAGTCACTATTTCATACATTTCCAATTGAAAACAATGTTCCTATTGTTGAGGGTACACTACCATTCGAATAAAATAGAATCAAATAAAATATGGAATAGAATAAACTTATGTGGTTCCTCAGATGCTTATGTACTTGAACAATGTTGTGTTTGCTCTTGCACCCAACACTCAAATGTTCAGATGAAAAACATTTGAAACAAGCTGTTTGTTTGTTTTTTAGAATATTGGATGTGTAAAATATTGGCGCTTTCAGCAGCTTCATAGAAACAACATCTTTTTTGTTTTTCTTGCAGGTGAGAAACAGCAAGGCCAGCGGCTACTGCCTGGACCAGGGTTCTGAGGACGATGATAAAGCCATCCTGTACCCCTGCCATGGCATGTCCTCCCAGGTCAGCCCAGATCTTTCTATATTTCTCTGTTTATTTTGACTGCTGTCTTCAATACAGATATTAGACAGTCACTTGTGATTGGATTGTATTGATTCTTACAAGTTTAAGTCTGTAAATTGGGTGTCTTTGCAAAAGGTAAACATATGTTAGAAAATTCTGTATTAGATTTCTTTAAATTAACACATTCTGCATTTTAACACTTGAAACCTAAAGATGATTCGGTGCACTTGGTCTCCTCTTTAGGCAATGTAGCATTCAAGTCAAGTTTTACATTGACTTGGATGGCACAGATATGCTATAAATACAAATATGTTCTTCCCATTGGTTCTCGCTGATTAATATAGACCACCACACACACATCACTTCTGGGGTTTTTAAGCAATGCAGGATGCTAAAAATATTCTCATGGTTAAATTAAATTGAGGTCTACCTCAGAATGCACATAGAGGGAGGAGAACTAGCATCTTGTGAACTTAATACTTGTTTGAAAGACCAACACTCACTACACGGTGTTCTCACTTTTTAAAGATTAAGTTATGTTGGACACTGCAGACTTTTCAAGCATTCTCTTAAAACCTGTTCACTCTAAATGATGTTTCGACCTATCATTTGCTCCTGCAACCAGAATAAATCTTCAAAAATCTTCCGCCCCTACCACGTAACATAACTTGAAGGTGTCTCGGCCTTAAATTCTGCACCCGCGTGAACTACAGCTTCTCAGTTTCTGTGACTCGACCTGAAAATATTCCTTAACTTTATCTGCATAGGAGCGCTGTTCCTACTGGCGTCAGTGTAAATGCAATGACCTGCTCGGTCCAAAAATATCCGGTTTCAGCAGGTACACCAGGAAGGCTTGGCACAGCCCTCCGAAGCAAACTATAATCACTATACTGTCTGAAGTTTGCCAACATTGTCAGTTAACAGCATGCTTACTAATAATAACCGCCTAACAACCAATCAATGTAACTAACTTGATCCTGTCATCAGTGGCAATTAAACAATCATCATCAGTTTCTGCAGTTAGCGTGCCACATGCTAAACACATTGCTATCTAAAACAATGAAAGTTTTAAAGCAACGGAGGTGAAGTTATACAATCAAGATTGGCCTTAATATGTGTGTCTTAACCTGTGTGGGTGTCACTATATGCTATGTAATTGTCTTCTAATGGCCAGCAGTGATGACAGTGAAAAAGAAGACAGACTTTATTTTCCTAATGAGGTTATCAAAATAACCTGCTACTTTCAAGTCCCTCACCCCTTGCATACAGCCCAATGGTCATTGTGTGAATTATGGTCCCATTTACAGCAAAATAGGCAATAAAGTAGGATATGCTTTAGGGCATGGCTACCTTGTATTTGATAAGTTGCTACTGTGTGAGCAAGCCCTTCAGTTTCTCATCCCTCTTCTTGCTCCTTTCGTCACTTTTTTTTTGTTTTTTGTTTTTTTGCTCATTTAATGACAAAAGCCAAAATGCTCAGTTCAAGGCTCCGTGTGGTGAATTTCAGAGCAGCAACATCCATCTTTTAGGTATTTGTATATATGAAAGGAGTGTGCAGCAGTTTGGCTACCATAGATACATAGAGAAATATATGAGGAAATAGATGCACTTGGACATCTTGAAATGAAACCAGCATTGCAGCTGCATACACTTCATTTATGGCTTTGGATTTTAAAAACAAAAGAACATATATTTGTTTGCTTGTTGTTTGTTTATTTGTTGCATATTTTTTTAATAATTCTGCTTTAAATGTTGGTCGTCTCAGTTTAATTCATATGTACTGTGAGCATCACTTGCCCTTATTGTCCCTGATAAACATGCATGCACTTTGTCAGGGTACTCAAAGTACTCCGGTTTTGCAGCTGGGTTGGAGAATTTGCAGCAGTTCTTTTGGATACTGAGAAAACTTCAGTTGCTTTGGTCTCTTCATCCCAAAAGGACTCCATAATGTTGAGATCAGGGCTCTGTGGGGTCCGTGCCATCTGTTGCGGGACTGTTTCTCTTCTTGTTGCTAAACACGTCTTTCTGACTCTGCTGTATTTTGGCAGTGGTTGTTATGCTGTACAGTGAATTCAGGAATGAACAGCTGCCTCTCCGACTGGCTGAAAATTTTTCGCTATAATGCACACTGTATACGTACACATGATATAAACAGTGATCCGTGTGCAGCAGTCTTTTAAAATGAATGAAACATAACAAGGCAGCATGTTGCGTCCTGTCTTCTTAATCAGGGCTTGACCTGACATACAGAGTGTCTTAAACACACGAAAAATGAAGCATGTTTCAGAATGTGATTAAATATGCTGCGTTTTTTATTTCTTTAACAGTAAGAGAGGAGAACATGCAGCTCTTGGGAATTTGGTATTAAATTAAATCCGAAACTCATTTTAAATGTGGTCAGGATTTGAAGGAAACACTGGAAAACTGGGGCACTCCCAGGAAACAATTATATGAATATGCAGCAGGATGCTGCTGGGGAAAAAAAAAAAAAGAGAGAAAGCATCTTCTCAGCACAACCTTTACTTGAATAGATACCAGAACAAATGGTGCTGTGGGTGGGACGCCCTTCTCCTGTTTTTGTGCTTATTTTTCTTTTGCACAGTGAAACCAAATCCAGTCCTCAAGATAAACCATGCAAAAGCTACTCATGCATAATTTTTCAAACATTTCCCAAGTTTCCCAAAAACAGCTCTCGCTTTTTGGTGATGCAAACTACCTCACTCGACTCTCCTGCAAAACACCTCCATGGGGTCAGTAATGCAAAGCTTGGTCAACTCTTAATCCTGCTCCCCAGGGGAAATAAACAAATGTAAATTAATTCGATTTTTTTTCATCATTAGATTACACTGATGACTGACATTATTTTGAGCCAGCTGTATTCAGTTTGGTCATTTATTGAATTTCTCCTTTTAAGATATAAAAGAATAGAATTGATCAGAATAACTTCTTGCTGTGCTTCAGTTGAAGTGTGTGTGACTCTACCTGTGGAAGTCATGGATGATGTCTCACATTTGTTCAGCAGTGCAAAGCAGGGAAAGGATGCTGGTGGAGCCACAGAGCCGGCCCCATTACACTACTAGTGTGTGCGAACATCTAGCTTCATAAAGCAAATGATGCAATATTTTATTGTCCACTGATAAAATTTTAGTATCACTTTCTTTGCTGTATCATGATCCTCGCGCTAATCTGGCCTCTCTCACAAACACAGGCAGGGTATGAAGCTATCAGCAGTCTTGTGTGTGTTGTGATGTGCGTGTTTCGTTTAATAGCCGCCCAGTATTACTTGCGTGTGATTTAATAAAAAGAAACAGAGTGGACAGCTGTGTGTAATAACGATTCACTTCTGTGATAAGAGGCTGCAGATTTATCAACATATCTGTCCTGCTGTCATCAGATGGCTACAGGCAGTTAATGAACTTAAAGAGAAGCTTTTCATGCAGTATAAAGGAGCAGTGCACAACGGATAGAGACGGAGTGACCTTTTTTTTTAATTAACAGATCTATTTTTAAAGGGTTTAGCAGTGTTTCGCCAGCACATTTTAATAGGGTTTTGGTGTACGTTTAGAAAATCGCATGCTCTGTTTCGAGGCTTGGGCACAAGACAAACTGTGGTACGACTTAGTGGTGCAGCCAGGAAGTTGTTCCACAGTTGCACTATCACCGTGACAAAGAAGACTTGCTATTAGCTTGACCTCCAAAAAATGGCTGCAAAACTCTGATGATTGCAGAAACGCAATGAGGTGTGTAATGTTGCTGCATGAGCCACAGGTTAATTGGCTTGGCAGAATCATTTCCTCGCGTTAATTATTTGTTATGGACTCATTTTAAATGTATTAGCATATAAAACGGTGCCAGACTAAGCTGTAAACAGGTATTAGTGGGGATTATATGGAGTTTTTCTTGTGCCGAGTCATAGTTTACACCTTTATTAAATCTGTTTAGAGCATTAAAACCTCGAAAGACCCAAGAGGTCTACAGAAAAGTCTTAATAAGACCATCTGCAATAATGACCTCTGCCTAAAGGTCGTTAAACTGTGTCTCTCATTGTAGTGAGTTTCAAATAAATAAATAATAATACGTTTCAAATGTGCATGTGAATGTCATCGCTTGTATAATGAGAGTTCCATACACGTATTTGGATGCATATTTTACTAGGATGCTGATGAAATATGTATTGCAGTGATCAGCTCAGCCAGCTCCTGTAGACCTCAAGTGAACCAAGATAAGGTGCTTTATTGTTTCCCTGTTTGTTCTGAGTGCTTCTTTATGACAGAAAATTGGATTAAAAGCCACATGTATCTCCCCTCTATGAACAATCACTCACAGACACAACATGTGCATTTCTAGTTTCTCCATCCATGCTCTAGAAAATCCTCCACTAAGACAAATGTGCTCCAAAAATGTTAATGCTAAATTTTAATGAAATAAAGGAGCTGAATACAAAGCAAAGTTTAAGACCACATTAACAGGTTTAGAATTTTAGTCTTTATGGGATTCAATTTATAGGTAAGCAGGTCATCTACTAAACGGAAGCTTGGCGGTCCAATTCCTGTCTGAATGCCAAATATCCTTGGGCAGGACACTAATCCCAAGCTGCTCTTTGACGCATACATCGGCGTATGAATGTGTATGATTTATGTGTATGAAAAAGCATAGAAAAAAGAACTGCTTGTAAGAATGGGTGAAAGAGGCAAATTGCACGAAGCCCTTTGAGTTGAGAGTACAAAAGGTTTATATAAGCACCAGTCCATCTACCATAACAGTTTTATAACATTACATATGTTTTAGGGGTTTTTTCTTTAATTATTTTCATAATTTTATGATTTTTTTTTAAGTCTGACCATGAGAGCAGCTGCTCCTGAAGAAAACAATGAATAGTTGAAATCCCATTGGTCGAGCAATTGTGGGTTATGGTCACATAAATAAAGTAAAATAAAGAACTTGGTTTTTCAGAAACCTTGATTCCTGTTATTACACCAATTCTTCCAGGAAGTAACATAAATACAATAAGTTAGATAAATTACATAACATGTTACCACCTACTCTGTGCATGACAGATCATGCATGTTGACGATTTAGGGTAGTCAAAGCATCTTGGCTGTCATAGTAAAGACCTCCCTAGCTTTGGTATCTCATTTTTCACAAAGGATCATTCCCATAAATTATAAATGTTATCTCTACTGTATCCCTGCGTAATAGATACGTATCACGACAGAGGCTTTCATGCGCCGGATTACACAGTAAGGGATCAAATTTTGGTCATTAAGAGAAACTGTACCATAAATAAGCTGCACTGTGGCTTTAATGCAAAGTAACTAGAACCTATTTTAGTATATGAAACTGTTCTGCGACAGAAATGCCAAGCTTATTAGCTATTAACAGCTGTAATAGAGCTAGTATCTAAATTCCAGAAACTGCAGCAGCTTCCATACAAACATAAATCAGTCACCATAGTGTATCGTCATAGTGAGACAGCTTTAAATGCTTTAAGATGGCCATTTAACTAGTTTGTGGTTGATTATGAATCATTTAAAGTAGCTATTCAACTATGTTTGCTTGGTTTCTTTGTTGATACGTAACTTGTTAGTGCGTATTTCCCACTGTGCGCTGAATTGGTCGGATAAGCCAGTAAGTCTCCTCTGTCTCTTCGTTGTTAGGTTTGGTAGATTTGGTCCTGTTAAATTTGGAGTTACTTTGCCATCTTATGTTGATATTATGACTTGAATTTAGTTCTGTTCATGCCAAGGGTTCTAGGAATAACGCCTGCCTTTAGTTTCGGCTGGTCTACAATCTACAGAATCCTGAAGTCCACAGTGGACACAGGAGGCTGACGAGACACAGCGGAAACTAAGTAAAACAACAAGGCGAGGAAGAAAATGAGGCATGGGACTATCAAAATAAAACAGGAAGAAACTTAAATCTGATAAAAATGAAGACTTGACAAGACACAAATAAATAGTGGGGAAGCTTGGAGTAAACTAAAACATGACGATTCAAAAATAACAAAAAGAAGAAAAGAAATGTAACAAAAAAGGACTAAGACCAAACTAAGCACACAGGAACACAGACAAAAGCTGAAAACTATAAATGCTCCTTATTCTAAATATAAAAAAAATTATAATCAATTATAATCAAAAAATACGCCAGAAATAACCATGACAGTTCATTTGACTTCATTTGACATAATGGCCCAATATTATTATTTTCTAAAATTACTATTGTGTCATCTTGCCTACTCAGCACACTCTACATATCTCAACATATCACAACATATTAATGTAGGAATGTAGGATTTATTTTTTATTTTGTACATTAATTGCATACAAGACAGACTGTAAGTTACTTACAAAGAAAGCTGACAGGCAGTACATGTTACCTTTCAATTTAGAGAAAATTATCAAATATATATATATATATATATATATATATATAGGGAGGGAGAGAGAGAGAGGGCGAGAGAGGGAGAGAGGATAAT